>JAVKPL010013708.1:0-79050 GCA_032173675.1 Gastrolobium villosum | reverse complement strand
CTCTCAAAGTTCCATGCCACATTTAATGCACTAAATCATTAAGAGAGAAACAGTCACTTACCTCAAATTTTGAATTTATAATCAAAAAAATTATTTTGAGATATTTCAAATATGTTAAATCTTTATTATATTTTTGGTATAATATAGTATTACTTTTTATTTTAAATTTCTTTTTCACAAAATTATATTTTCGCATTATTTTATATAACATTTTCAAACATATGTGGCATATCTCATGCAAAAATGATTTGATATAATAAAAAATGAGTTGGCTCATGTAATATATATGGACATATTTTTCTTATTTTTTATTTATTATAAAAATAATAATATGATATTATAAAAATGGGTTGTATTTTTATATATATCTTGATATTTTCATGAGACAAATTTCATATTTATTTTGGATAATATTTATTTATTAAATATGAAATCTGAGTTATAATCTTATGTTATTTGATCATTTTATGCACATTGAATGATAAATCTATAATTATTTTAAAAATAAAATTATTTTTATTATATCATCAAATATAATTTTATTTCTAGGAATAAAACAAATTTTATTATCAAACATATTTTTTTGCATAAAACTTCTTTACAGCCATAAAAATAGGTAAAATTTTGAATAATGGTTTGGGAGAACGGTTCCTATAATTAGTCCAAGAGTACTCAAATCAAATTAGTCGAATAATCGATTAATCGGTGGATATATCCAAAAAATATGTAAAAAAAACATTATTATTTATTTTCACATAGACAAATAAATTATTTCGTTTGACATAGAATTGTCATTTTAGTGGGATTTGTTTTTGTAAGAGGCATGGGCGCTAGACTAACGTTTTGTAATTTACCTATTTTCATCACATAAAAGATATGTGTAGTGGATTAAGGATAAATATATGTTGGATGATGGGCAGGACTGGTTTTTTTTGGGCTTTGGGATTTGTTTTTGTCTCCATGAATTAAAATAATGTGTGTGTTTCACTTGTGCTCATGGTTGTGGACAAGAAAATGGCATGTTCGAGTTGAGATATTGATGATGCTTGATAGTGGTGGAGGTGGGAGTTTCCAAAACAAACCAAAGAAAGGGGGAAGTGCATGTGGTGGAGCCCTAATCTATTCCACAGACATAACACATCCCAATATTGCACATTTTGCACTGCTGCGTTACAGCCTATGATTCTCCACCATTTTCAAGGATATATATAGTGGTGGCCATTGTGTTATGTGTACAGTTATAGATGACCCACCAAAACTTTGAATTTGCATATAAACAAATAAACCTGGATATAACCTATGAACTTTTAAACATTTTTCCCCATCACGTGAAAGGCTTATGAAGACTAATATTACTCTTCCAGCCAAAGCACTTCCAGCTACTCATTTGCTCCTCATAGTGACAAGTGATCATTGTTTAATGTTTGGTATATATGCTAAAAGGTAACTAGTAAGTTAAAGACATTATATTTAGTTGGAAATGTCATGGTACAACTTTACTCAATAATAATGCCACATTGATATCCATATGGAAAAAAGGAACTAAAGAAAAAAATTATTATACAAAATGTGATCTTGTCCATGCAATAAATATAAACTATAAGCAAATATGATTTAAGACACACACACACACAAAAAAAAACATATACATATACATATGAATTCCCCTTCTTAAAGTGCCAAATGATTGAAAGAGAAAGAAGCATGACTATGACAAAACACAATAATCTCCGTTAATTGTTCTTTGTTGAATTTTTTTGACAATAAATACAGTCCGATTCAGTTTTAATCTCATAATCAATTTAAAGAATTAAAATTTATAGAGATATTGCATCTATTCGTCTCAAAAAAAAATAATTAAATGGATATTAAAAAAAATACATATTACTAAACACTTGGGTCTTTTTTCTCTCTCCTAAAATGATATATATCTAAATTATTCACCCCAATGCTATAACGGTCCAAGGACTGAACAGAAATATCAAATATGGGAATAAATCTTTGGTACTACTGGTGCCCGCAGCAAAAATCAATGAGAGTAGTACACATCATAAGAGAAAGAAAAATGTTAATAGAAAAAAAAATTAAGTGACATGTAATATTTTCATTAGTGGGATGCATTGAATCTTTGGTACAACATCAATACCAAAAATTTATTCCAAATATGGAGCGTCTGCTTTGCTTCGTCAGCATTATTGGCCTATTGACTATTGTTGGGACAGATGCGACAAGAAATATGCTGATTAATTTTCGGGGTGGAACCGGTTTGCTTTTGAGATTAACTATTATTTTCCACATATTGGGTTGATTCAGAAGGTTGGAAATGCATAAAATATGAAGTAATTCTGGTCTATTTCTTTATATAATCTAATACATATATATAAAAAAGGGGTTTTTATTTTTCTTATATAGTAGAAGATAAATTATCTTATATTATGAGACAAATGAAATGAGATTCACTAATTTTTTTTATAAAAGAAGAAGAAGAGAAATATATCTTTTTATATGATTGTAACATGAAACATAAATCTCATGCAACATAACAATATAATTTTTTTATAAAAAAATGTGGGCTACAAAAAATAATTGAGATAGAGTTTACCATAAGAAAGGTGAGAATGTTAAGGAAAGAGATGGATTAGAGACAGGTGTGAACCTCGAAAGGAAGTGAGACACACGTGAGGGGAGTATGATGGTTAATGGAATATAAAAATAGAATGTTTATGAAATTCTTCCCATACGATGAAGCAAGGTTGCCACCAATATTATACTCCCTAAAAACCACACATGCGCAGCATTTATGTCCTTTTGTCCCTAAGATTTTCTTTATTCATAAATTCTTAATGTGTGTGTACAAAAGAGTATTATTTTTATGTCATTGGACCCGTGTTTGCCAATGCACGCCTGTAATTCCGTTCATGATGGGTCTGGACAATTGTTTCTACTTCTAACCTATCAGTCTGCACCTCTAGTTGGGATAATAATTGCATAACAGTTTGAGGAGAGCATATTTAATAGTGGAGTACATAATATTCATTGGAGTGAAGGAGTAAAAAAAGAGAAAAAGTTAACGAGAGAGAAGAGACAAAAAAAATTTAAAAAAAATTAAACTAAGTGTCAAAATTTCAATTGAAAAACCACGGTGATCCAGATACACCATAATTTTTTTTAGTTTGAGGCATTTTCCCATCCAAAGATGGGTTTAATGTTTGTTATGTTGTGAATATCAAACATAACAAATATGTAAAATTTATCTCTTATAAATAAGTAAAAATATACTGGCCTATAGGAGTTCATGTGAGGAAAAGAGAGAAGAAAATATGAGTCTCATACATTTTTACAAATGTGTAAGAGATAAATTTATGTCATATCACATTAGAATGAATAAACCCTCTAAAAATATAGATTCATTTTTAACATTTTCATCTAGACTTGTAATCGAACCTTGGTATTCTCATGCGGGTTTTAAGTTTTGCTAACGAGGTAACCTACAGAACATAACCATACGCTAGAGAGAGAAAAGGATATAGGCGACGGAGAAGCAAGCTCGCTCCCACTGCTTTGCCTATGGATGGTGTAGACATGGTTAAAATAATGGGCTGGCCTCCGTTTGAAAAAGAAAAAAACACTTCAGATTGAACAAGCAACTATATCCAATTGCTTTTTACCTGATTATTTTAATACATTATTTCATCACCTTTATTTTAGTTTTAATTCTTTATAGATATGAGGAGGGATATTCTTACTATCAAAATTTTTTAGTACCAACTCACTACTTATTTAATCACCATTGGATTCTCTTTTTTTCAAAAACTTTTTACCATTCTCTCTCTTTGAATCAATGGTGATTAGATAGGTAGTAAGTTAGTAGTAGAAAAATTTGATAGTAAGAATATCCTTCCTCTATAAATATTTTGTTGGGTGTGTTCCTGCCTTTAATGTTGGTGGTTGATCATACACTTGATCTATAGGTGTATAGCTCAATGTCAATTCAACCACCCCAATAAAAGTTGTCCACCTGATCATTGAAGATTCTAGAAGATGTATGGGGTTCCCCTCACCTATATAAACAAACATTGTAAAGACTTTTCTGATAGCTTAAGAGCATTTTGAGAATACCTCTGGATAGAAGTTTTAAGAGTGATCTCTTTATATAAGTTTGAGAATATCTATATAAACTCTCATTATTGTGTCTCATGGTTTTTAGTCCTTTGTCTGAGTGAGGGTTTTCCATGTTAAAACTTGTGTTTCCTCTTTGTTTTTTCCTTCTATGCATTTATTTGTTTCTGTGTATTGGCCAATATGTAAGTGTCAAACTCCAAGTAGTGGCGGACCCATAAAATTGTACAAGGGGGATAAAAATCTTAACAAATCCAACTTATAGAATTTCAGAAAAAATATAGTTTAAAAAGTATACTCAATTGACAAATTTAACCTAGGTTGTTTTATTGCCATGTGCCCATCCATGTCAACAGTAGAAAGTAG
Source organism: Gastrolobium villosum (assembly GCA_032173675.1). NCBI lineage: Eukaryota > Viridiplantae > Streptophyta > Magnoliopsida > Fabales > Fabaceae > Gastrolobium > Gastrolobium villosum. The sequence continues at coordinate 74,565 of JAVKPL010013708.1, read as the reverse complement.
AAAAATCACAATCTAAAACCAGAAAACATGCACCATCACTCACAAAAAATGAAGTATATATTCTATATTGGGGGCATATACATGTTTTTTCAGATTTGGGAAGGGTGGCGGCCGCCCATCCACGCCCCTCGTGTAGGTCCGCTCCTGGCTCCGAGCTTGACGTGCCGACCTACTAACTACTTCTACGCTGAATTTGAGGGACCTCGTCCCAACATATTCTTCAAATAGTAATTAACAAAATCCTTATCACATTTGTTGTTTAAGTCAAACCAAAAACTCTAACATCATTGTTAGATGGAAAGAGTGTGTATCATTTTAAAAAATATAAAATTATATCATTTTAAGTGAGAGAAAGAGATAAATCATTGGGGATAGAGTGGACAAAAAATGAAGATGTGGGTCCCATTTTTTTGTGAGAGTGAAATAACACAAGTTGTTTCAATTAAAAGGACAAATATTTTGATTACCAAAAAAAAAAAGACAAATATTTGTTCCTTGTTAGATAGGTTAATAGGAAATCTAAAACAGAAAAGAAGTAATACTAATGCGCTAAGCTAGCCTACCACAATAAATATAGACATTATTTATTAAGTTAATATCTTAAGGTATTAGCTTGATAGACTCCACTTATATAGACATTATTTAAATCATCCCTAACCAATATGAAACTACATGAAAGGTTAAATGAAAAAGGATATTGTAAGATTTCTTCTTTTCTTTTTTTTTTGAGTTTTCTCATTGTATCCGCCGGCCAATAGCTAAAGACTAATTTTTTTGAAGCTTAAAGATCATCGAAGTAGGTTGGTTTTGTCTCTATCGACAAAGTATTTATCCATACACACGGCCAGATGTCGACTCCCTGTTAGCATACTTAAGAGACTCGATTATCTACCAACTGTACCAGACTTTATTGTTGTAAGTTTTTTTTTTTTTTTGCAAGTATCCTTATAAAATTGTCAATTGGTGAAGTTTGCTTTTAAAAGGTAACTAAACTGTAATTAGTGGTATATTTTAAGGGTTTACTTTTTTTGCTGCAGATAAGTTATTTGCAGTAAACTCAATACGATGACATTTTGGGCGAAAATCATGGTGTTTTTGTAATTTTAATTTATTTCAGGATTATAATAATTTTTATATTTATAATTTTTTAAGATTTTAATATCAAAACGATGTCGTTTTGGGAATAAATGCAGATAACTTATATGCAGTGACTGCAGAAATATTTTTCCCATATTTTAATCCTCCACATTGTATCCTTATTAAATTAATTAAACCTTAATACTATTTGTATTCCCTAAAAACTTTACCGGGCATCCATTAATTAAAAGAATTAAGACACAAAAGGGTAAGTTAAACATATTTTAAGTATCATCTTATCTTAAAAAAGGATAGCAAAGGACCTTTTTGTAATGCTCATTTTAACATACTCTTTATTATTAAATCACTCACTTTTTTTCTTAAAATTATCATTTATTAAGCAAGCGTTAGACGTGATCCAATAAGATAATGAGGAGGGATATTCTCACTACCAAAATTTTCCACTATCAATTTACTACCTATCTAATCACCATTAGATTAACATTTTCTCTTTCTTCAAAAACTTTTTAACACTCTCTATCTCTTTGATCTAATGGTGATGTGATGGGTACTAAGTTAGTAGTAAGAATTTTTGGTAGTTAGAATATCATCTCTCTAAGATAATATGTACTAAAATAATATCTTAGTAATATTTCTCCTTATTGTATGTTAGGCTATCGAAAATGAAAATATGAAATATTATTCCTGGCCCCTCTACAATCTCGAAAATATCTTTTGTGCTTCAGGATCACCCAATAATTTGGTGCTTTCTCTCACAATATTAATTTTTTTCTTTCCTTTTTTACCCCTATTATTTTTTCTCTTTCTCAATTTTACCTTTCATTTATACTAAGAAACCACCTAAAAAATGATGTTCCGGATCCATAATAAATTCTCTCGTATAATCTCTGCTTTTGATGAATTCTGGAGTGTTGGAAGTAGTCAGGGGAAAGAGAGGGTCGAATATCCAAAAGAAAAAAGTATAATTTTATGCATGCATAAAATTATGTGTAAATCAATTATACTGAAAACTTTGATAGTAACTTATTTTTGTTTATGTATAAAAAAAAAAAACTCATTTTTGTCTATTTATGATTCAAAGGCAACACTTGGTTGGTAGTACAATTTACCTTTTCTTCATTAAAATTAAAAAAAAAAAGGTAGTACAAATTGTTGCTTATTTTTCATGCTCAAAACTTGTTAATGTGTTGTGATTTTCACATTATTATCAAGTTTAGTAGTATCAAAGCATGTATTATTTAGAAGAATTATCACATATTTGATATTTTAATTGAGGGGAGTGGAACAAAGGCGGCAGAATAGAATCACGCTGACTTGAACCCCACCACTGGTGTTTGAATTTGGCTTGAATTTATTTTATCAACTTGAATTCGACCATGAGGTATGATATAAAAATTAATTTTTTTTTTTTTTATATTTCGAAAAAATAATTTAAGTAAAAGTATTTTATCTCTCAATTTAATATTAAATGTTTTCTATAAATATAGTAAATAGTTTAAAGTTCATATATGTGTTCTATGGAAGTTGAAGTATGTCAATTTAGAGATGTCCCTAGCAGCCATGGTATGGATCAGGACTCTATAGAAGCTTCTCATGTATGGTGCATCGAGGGGGAGTGTGTGTGAGGCTTAGGTGACTTTACATTGTAGTAGAGTAATAGCTCCTTCAGAAAATAGAAAAGAAAATCCCTCTTCCACGTGTGAGGATGGTATTTAGAGAGGGAAAATCTCTTTTAAGCGTGGAAAAGAGAGTCATCATAGCTGTCACATAACCTTGTCTTGTCAAGGAGACAAGACATCCTATTGTCAGTATAAAATGGGCAGCAATGTCAAGTAAGAGAAACCGTAATGATGAGCCTTTATGATTATCGTGACTTAATGACTAGTATAAAATGGGCAGCAATGTCGGGTAAGAGAAACCGTAATGATGAGCCTTTATGATTATCGTGACTTTATGACTTATCATGGGTGCCCTTTAAAAAGTTAACACATTTGTATACCGAATCAAGCTTGGCCCGACTCTATGAAGTTCATATGCCCAAGTTTTGAAGTTCAAATCAATAATGCAATCGAACTTTTCATAGATTTAGTATTATCATTATATCCCAAAAAATACTATTAAATTTTAAATTAATCGAATCAAATTTTTACTTATTTTAGTAGAGTTTTTTTTTTTATTCAGTCAACCTTTTCGAATCCATCTTTTAACTCCATTGTCTCCCTAAGATTCACATCCAAACTGCAACTTAATTTCAAAAAAAAAAAAAGTTAAAAAGAACAAAAATAAGGGAATCAAAATAAGATCGCTCTACCAAACATGTCAATTTCACTGTCGTGTACCAATTAAACATGAAAGCAAAGACAGCGAAAGACTTTTACAGAGTTGGTTGTGTATATCGTATCAGATTAAATTTATTTTCCTTTAATTTTTACAGAGCCGTGTGACTGGAGAAGAGGAGACAAGAATGGCAACAAGACAGTTTTTTTTCCCCTTTATACAATTGATTTTTTGCAGATTTATCAAAGAACCTTGTCCCTCCTTGAGTGGAAAAGTCCAATGTCACAATGTTAGCATGCCTTTCCCAACATCTCAAATTTCTTTTATTTGCACAAATTTAATGAAGTATATTAATAAATGTCCCTAAATTTGGCACTCATTGCAGAAAAGAGATCCCAAAGCAAAGACATGTTTTTTAAGGACACATGGACTTATGATCTTCTGATTAGTTCTTTTCTTCATTCAAAATGAAACAAAAAAGGTTACACTGCTGTTACTAGTCAATTTCAAAGCCTTCGTAAGAGTCCCAAAAGTTGCCATTTAAAACATGGTGTTGGGTTTTAATTGCTTTTGAATTTTAACTTCAACAAGTATGAAATTAGCACTTTTATTTGTTTTCATTTTTAGGTTGTATTGCTCCAGAATACACAAAGTGATGCAAGAAAATGTTTCTTTTTCTGTTTTTACACTTCAGAAGCAGATGCCAATCCTGCCTATGCATGCATGTCTTCCACCTTTGAGCCCAATATAGCTAATGTCAGTTTCAGAAGGCACCATAAACTTCCATCATTCATTCAAAAGCAAAATGGTCAGAAACCCCCAAAATAAAGGCAAGTACTTTCTTTCACTTTAACTTGCTTTTCATCCTCTTTGTTTATTGATTATATATTAGGGAAAAAGATTATTATCTACAATTACAAAGGAATTTCTTTCCCCCCTATTTACCTTTTTTTTGCAACACAAGGCAATAACTTTTTTTGTTTTTGTCTTTCTTTTTTATGTGTGAGCCCACCTATGAATCTCTTCTGTGGGGGCCAAATCTTTCCTCCTCTGGTAACATGAGAAATGCATTACCCTGTATATTATTCATCTGATTATTATCTACAATCCACAAAGGCTATTTCGGTGTTCCCCCTCATTTACCTTTTTTTCTGCAACACAAGGGACCAAGGACAATTTTGTCCATAACTCAGAGAGAGTTTTGTCTTTTAGCTGTCTTATTTAGGACCCACAGTAGCCCAAAAGTCCTTGGGCTAATGAATCTCTTCTGTGGGGGCCATGGAATCCACATTCTGTATAGTGGTAATATGGGCCAGCACTGCCCAGTGTACCTCCCAGACCTCAAGGTGTTGATTGCTGCTTTGTTGGCAAATTTATATACTTTATCCTTAGTCCTATAGCTACAGTGGGAGCTTGAGCATATGACAATGGTATTTATAAAATAAAAATTGAATAAGAATAGAAACATCTAAATGATAAAAGAGAGAAATCAGGATGATGCATTGATGCAAGTGTTAAACGTTAGAATGTAAATTTCCTATATTTTGTGAAAGTTATTAGTTTGAATTTGGCAGTTTGGTTTCAAAGCAAGGGCATGAACTTTCTAACTGGATTTAGATCCTTTCATATTAAAAAGTAGTTATATTATTTAATCATAATTAATTATTTAAAAATCACACAATTTTTTTCTCTTATTTCACCATTTTAAGATAAGAATATCAAATCTGTTTCTAAGTACACCTTGTAACTTCATTTTCATTAAAGTGCACGAAACTTTTGTAAGTGTTTTAGCATCCACTTTACACTTTTATCGGATATGACAAAAGTTGTCGGTGGTGATGGGACCAATGAGGTGCATAGTGAAAGGTGGATCTCGTATTTGTGTGTGACACAGAGAGAAAAGAGAGTAAGATTTAAAACACAACGTGATTCTTTATCAAAAAGAAAAAAAAGAACCAAGATGATACTTTTGCTTTACTTTGACTGCAACTGTGCATTGCATGTATAAGCCAAACATTATCCATTGAATGAAGAGTTTTTAATATATTTGTGATTCCAAATAGTTGCAATGATGAAATTTGTATAACCTTGTCATTCAGATAATTGTTGACTAGAGATAAATTTCGAAAATACACAACCTTATATCTCCCAATTAGGGTAATATTGTTAGATACAGTTGTCATTTTCTGTGTGGAGAAATGTTAGATAGAACACTAACAATGAAATGCCAATAAACACACCCGTATAAAAATCATTTGATTAATCAGCATTTGGTACTGATTTAACTCACACACACACAAAAATTCAAAGAACTGAGAGGTATGGTTCCATAAAAATAAATTGTGGGTGGACCGTATTGGAGTGTTTGGGTTGATTCCAAATAAAAATGGTGGATTGGTGGGGAACCCGATTCGCCTAGTTTCAATCAAGGTCGAATAACAAACAATGGCCCAAATCCAGCACTAGGCAGTTAAATAACATTGAGCTCAAATCAATATTTTATGTTCAGCGTGACAAAATCATCGGAGTTTCCTCACTCTAGTAAAATTTAAATGTTACTGCTTCTCGACTTTTTTAAATCTCAAGTGTATCAGGCCCGGTTTGGGAAAACAGGCTATGTCTGGTACAAAGAACAATGGGCCTAGTTCGATTAACACATGCTAGTACATATGCTAGACTGTTAGTATTTGAGCCTTTGTACATTACATTACGTTAAGATGACCATAGCTTCCAAAACTTCAAATCTTTATTATATGAGAGAATCTTTCGTATATAGCTCAAATTTGATTCCCTGATGATATAAAAATATCTTATTTAATGTTAATTCTTACAACAGATAATGAAATCAAAATTAGGAGTTTAATTGCTTATTGTAACATCCCGAGAGCGTGGGGAGTGATCGCCGGTGCGAAAGGGCATGGACAAGGAGCGGTTCCTGACAGGCTTCCAGTGTGGGGTTACATGCATGGAATAATCGAATCGACACACGAAAAAGAGGGATTCCAAAGACTGTACATATGTTAGACTGCACGGTTTGGAATAGCTTATAAGAATTAATTGGTACTACCTATACTAGCAAGATGCATCTGCTTTTCGGTAGCCCAGATCGGAAGAACTCCATAGTTAAACGTGTTTGACTTGGAGCAATTCTGGGATGGGTGATAGTCGTTGATTCTTGGGGATAGTCGTTGTATGTGGGGATAGTCGTTGATTCTTGAAGCGGCCGGACATTACACTTATAATTGTTGTAGAATTGTCAACTGATGACAAATTAATGATTTTTATATATTATATTTTTATAACACGCATAAGAGGCGTGATCACTTAATTATATAGGTTCTTGTATAATATAAAGAATTGATTCAATTCAAAAATTTAATCAGTTAAATGATGGTAAATTAATTATTTTTATATATTATGTTTCTCAAAAAGATTTATAATTTTGTTGTAACAGCATTAAACTTAAAACAAAATAATTTTCTATGCAATTCCGAAAGCATATTTTTCAGATTAATTTTGACAAAGGCTGAGTTGTGTATGTGTGATTAGTTATAAGCATTATTAAGAATTTAAGACCCTTTGATAGATATTCAATCGGGTTATTGATTTCTCATGTGAAAAGAGAATGATTTCTTCTTCTATTGACACAATAAATATATGATCACTAAAAAAAATAAAAATTAGTGGGACCACATATTTATTATGTCAACATGAGAAGAAATTCTTTTCATGATATGAGAAATCTTTAACCTTATTCAGTCAGCAATAATTATTTACTTTACTTGTTGCTTCTTTGTTGATGGTGGTGGTGTTACTTTCCTAACTAGTGCAACCACTACTAGCTAAAAGAAAATAAACACATCTTTGCCGACAAACCTGAACGAAGAAAATAAAAGATCTAAGCATAGGCTGCACATGCACCAATTGCGTCTCCTCTAATCGTCTTAGGAATCACTGTTGTTGTGTCGTTCGTGGTTTGCCACGTGAAAGTCGTAAGGTATTTTTTTACTAGAAAAAAGTTTAGACTAGGAGTTCTTCCTAAGTTTGGGAAAATCGTCAATCTTAATAAGAGATTATATTTGACCAGATGTGTCAACAGTACTGATTGATAAAATATTCGTAATTTACTCTCTCTCTCTCTTTTTTTTTTTTTTTGAGATAATTCGTAATTTACTCTTGAAACATTTGTAGTTTGACATAAATTTTAATTGGGAAAATGTGTATCATTTTAAATGATGTAAAGTTGTGTCATTTTAAGTTAAAGAAAGATATAGATAAAGAAGAATAGAGAGTGGACAAAAAATATAAATGTGTGGGTCTCACCTCTTTGTGAGAGTGAAAGGATACAAGATGTGACATTTAAAAGGACAAACACTTTTCTCATTTTAATTAATAATTTTCACTAATCTAACAGTTATAATTTATTGAAAATTAATAATTAATTAATAAAAGTATACTAATAAATTATAGGGAATTGTTATATTTATTATATATTTTTTTGCTATCTCTTACTATCAAATTTTAATCATTAATTTTTGTCAATCTAATGGATATAATTTATTCGAAATTAATAATTAATTAATAAATATGACCACATAAATTACAATCGATAGATTAACGGAAATCCACAGTTAAAATTTAGTAGTAAGAGGTAATAACAAAAAGGGTAGTAAGTATAATCTCCCTCTAAATTATAACCTTTAAATTCACAAAATTAACGGTTAAGATTTGGTTATGTATATATAAAAAATTAATAACAATCGATATATATATATATATATATATATATATCTATATGGTTTTATAAGAGTTATGTTGTAGAAAAAGTGATTGTGTTACGTTATAGAGATGCGTTGTACGTGGCGTAATTTTTTTATTTTTTTGCTGCGGGCCCCACAAAATGTTGTGTGTGTAGGAAATTTTTTGTGATCACGTTAAATGATAGATGATAAACCCATATATATATATATCAGTTTACATTTCTGCAGCTGCTGTATGTGCAGCAATCAAATTTTTGTTGTATATATACTTTAAAGCATTAAATGCGGGGAATCATAACCATACAAAGGATGAAAACATTAAACGTGGGGAATAATAACCATACACTTATCGTTGTTATATGTAAAGCGGTTGCAGAAATGATTTTACCATATATATATATATATATATGGGAAGAATATTGTAACAACCAATTAATTTCTGATTAATTATATTGATCCAACGGTTATATTTATTTTCATCTTTGTATAGTTATAATTTTCCATAATTAATACTTTATATTTATTTCTACCTTTGTATGGTTATGATTCCCCATATTTAATTTGAAGTTATGAGAAGTTTGATAGGCAGTTGCAGCCATAGTCATATGGTGCAGAGTATTGAGTATGTTATACTCTAATTGGCCATCTATGTTCCATTCATAGACGTTGTTAGATAACCATATAAAGATAGAAATAAATATAACCATTAGATCCACATAATCGATCTAACGGTGAAATTAATTGGTAGTAACATTGACAGTAACACTAATTGGTTGATCCAAATGGAAAATAACTTTATCTTTTAAAAAAGTTATTTTAAAAAATACAATGCATAAAAAGTCTTTTTTTTTTTTTAGTTCATCCAAACTTGCTTCCGTTAGACAAAAAAAAAAGATGAAGTGTCAAACTTTAAATTTGACACTAATATGATTCTACCCTATATATATATATATATATATATATATATATATATATATATATATATATATATATATATATATATATATATATATATTGATGGACGGAAATCAATGGTTGTCATTTATATTGTAATTAATAATGAATTAATTAATATAATTTCCTAAATTATAACCGTTGGATGGACGGAAATCAATGTTAGGATGAGGAGTAAAACTTATAAATCTTACTCTGGAGTCAAATGATCGCTTCCCATATATACGGGGAGGGTTCTTTTGACTCTAGAGTAAGATTTTTAATTCTTACTCCTCATCTCAGTGTTGATTTTTAATTCTTACTCCTCATCTCAGCCGTTATATGAGGTAGATCCTTTGACACCGGTGTCAAATTTGAAGTTTGACACCTCATCTAAGCCGTAAGATCAAAAAAGATCAATGGTGTCACATACTTACAAATCAGAGTCGTTTTGACACATGAGGTGTCAAACTTCAAATATATACACATGTGTCATCCTAACTCTCTCTATATCTATATATATGAGATATGATCCTTTGACTCCAGTGTCAAATTTCAAATTTGACACCTCATCTGATAGCCGTTAGATCATAAAAGATCAATGGTGTCACATATATATGAAAGAGGAAATGTCTATGTTGCAAAGTCATGAGTTCTACTGTAAAAGAAGAGATGTAAAGCCCATATATATATATATATATATATATATGGGGTAGGATATTGTTACTATTAAATTTTTCTACTACTAACTTACTACCTATCTAATCACCATTAAATCAAAAAGAGAGAATGTTAAAAAAAATTTGAAAAAAAAAGAAAATGTTGATCAAATAATGATTAGATAGGTACTAAGTTTTTTTTGATGATTTGATGATTATTTTGTATCAGCTGTTTGTGCGCATTTTTTATGCACCAGTACAAGTGCTCCTCTCGTTAGTGGGCTGACATGTGCAGAGAAAAACAAATATTCTCTATCTGTACACATATCACAGAGAATAGTTGAATTTAATTAATTTGGATCAGTAAATAAAGTGGTGAGCCGAAAGTACATTAAATACTCCCCAACGGTTTAAAGCATGTCAGTTATCTTGACTTAATTTAAATTTTTTCTGGGTGCAATCAAAATCGTACATTTTCAAAATCAGATTTTCATTCATATTTTATTATTATTTAAAAAAAAATGATCTATCTATGTTAGATATGACAATATATAGACTGAACATTTTTTTTGTTAATGATCTCAAATTTTCCCACTAATATTTTGAATCATAATTATTAGGCTAAATTACTATTTACCCTCTTGTATTTTATTTGTGTTTCAAAATACCCTCCTATACTTTTAATTAAATCAATTTACCTGCTTATACTTTCAACATTCAACAATTTACTACATCCGTTAAAAATCCACTTCCGTTAGCATATCACATGACTCAATCCTTCACAACTCATCTCAACCCATTTGAAGAAGACAACAAGCAAGGCTATGCGTTAGGAAAAAATTTTGCAGCTCTTTCGGAACCACCAACTTAATTCAATTAGTCAATAAAGTTGAGGAGAAATGTAAAAAAAAAAAAAAAAAAACTGGTTAGCTCACCCATCTCTCAGTCGTGCCACAAAACAATAGCCATTGCATGTGTTTCTTTTTCTATACTCTTTCTCTCTCTCTCTCTAAAACTTTCTCTCTGAACGAGTAATTAATGACCAACAATCCCTGAGTTCCACTGGCAGTGTACAATTGAGTTCGGGGGAAGCAAAACGATGCGTGCTGTGGAGATCTGTTAAATTTGTGAAATCTCTCACGCGCAGCCATAGAGATTGAAAAGGAAGCAACAACTGAGAGCTTGATTGAGTTAGTGAATGAGACATTGGCAATCTCAGATTACGGATCGACGGTGAAGAAAGAGTATTGCAACCTGGTGCGGAGGCTGAAGCTATTAACCCCATTGTTCAAAGAGATTAGGGATAGTAATAAGCCAATCCTTGGGGGAAAAACCATTGTTTTTTTAGATTCTAGTGTAAAATCAATATGACTCAAAGTACTTCTCAATATGGCAACACAAAACCAATTTTTAAGTTGTAGAGAAAACGGAAATGAGAATAATGTTTGTTTTGCAGAGAAAGATGCAGAAAAGAATAGGGACACAAATAGTTTTTCTCACTTTGGCTGTTTTGGCTTTGGAGGAAAGAAGAAATTTTACAATGTACAAATTTTACTTACGTGATACATTAATAGAATGGGATGGAATTTTAACAGAAATGGTTAATTGATGATTTTCAAAAGTAAAAGTAGGTAAATTGATTTAATTAAAAGTATGGGAGGGTATTTTGAAACACAACTAAAGTACAGGAGGGTAATTTGTAATTTAGCCTAATTATTATTCATATTAATTAGTGTTTATATTAATCGAAATTTATATCCCACGTTTTAATATTGCACTCTTGCACCGACATAGGACACGGGATACGACACTTTGACATGTTGATTCTACAAAATGTTAAATTTCGACACGTTAGGACACGTTTTGATATTATATAATATTTTTAATTTATGTAGTGTATATTATATTTGATATTCAATAATTTACCAAAAAAATAGAGCTAAATTTATAATACCCATTAATTTTGTAAAGAAACATAATATATCCAAAATATTTATATTAAACTCAATAAAATCGTAATTGTAATCTAACAAATCTAATAGTTGGAACTCAAAGTTAGAGGTGGCAAAATGGGTCGGCCCGCCCTGCCGCCAACACGCCAAAAACGGGTTGGCCCGCCCCGCCCCACATTTTAATATGGGTTGAAAATTCCAACCCACCCCATTTTGTGGTGGGTTGGCGGGTCAACCTGCATAAAAAATAAAAAATTTATATTTTATTAATTTTATAATATTATTTATTTTTATTTCACAGTCCATTTAGTTTTTTTACAATCTTAAGTCTAAATGTATATTAATATTCAGTCAGAAATTGTTTAGAAATTTTTTTTGCTTCCATATATGGATAACCTTTGTTATAAATAAAAATATTCATCTTTATTTTTTCTAGAGGAGTACTAAGATAAAAGAATTTCATTTCACAAAAGCTTAAAGATAAATAAAATAGTATCTATTAGTGAAAAAAAAAAACCTGACCTGCGGGCCAATCCGCCTCGCCCCGCCGTCAACCTTTTTTGACCCACTATTAAGCGGGGCGGGTTGAGGTGGATTAAAACATATAACCCAACTCGCCCTGTTTTGGCGGGTTGACCCGTCGGGTTCAAACCATATTGTCATTTCTACTGAAAATGCAACGCAACGTAAGGCGTAACCTTTGAACATTTTTTGAGTCTTTGCAATGATTATTTGAGTGTGAGAATATCGGGAAGTGTTGGACACGACACGTCAGGATTTTTGAAGTGTCGGTGTTTCATAACAGTCAAGAAGATTATAATGTCATAGGATTTTTACTTTACATTTTTTTGTTTTGATAATATAATTCTATCCCGTGGGAAGAATTAATGGAAACCGAATGTTTATTTATTAAAAAGGAAAAAATTGAGAATCAAATTCAAAATATGGTTAACATGGACGAAAGATTCGACTAGCATTTGATTATAATCAATTCAATTTTATTTTTCACACATTTATATTTTATTATATCACATATATTTAGATATAAGATAAAATATTTTTTTGTAAATATGCAAGAAGATTTTTTTAACAAAAAAACATATAATGAATTGAATGCTATCTAAAATGATATACTTTTTTTTATAAATATGCAACAATTTTTTATTTTGAAAAAAAAAAAACCGTATAATGAATTGAGTCCAAAAGTAAATATAAATATTCTGTAAAAAATAAATTATATATAACGTGAAGTTGAAAGAAATGTCACGTAATTGTTATTAGTACGAACAAGTTAGAGAATCCTCATAGACTGCAAAATAGATAAGAATTAAGAAGGATGAAGAACACGACTAACATTAACATTTAACCCAAAAAAACAAAGATGACAATTCAAAGTTGTGTGGAATTAGAAAGTAGGGAAGAACCATTACTAAAAAAAAAAGCAGGGAAGAACCCGAAGAAGTGGAAGTGTTTGTTTCACATTTGAACACTTGAAAAATGTATGAATTGGGACGTGAGAGAGGGCAGGTTCACTTTCTTGATAAGAGGTGTGGAATGAGCAAATGAATGAGGTCACTTTTTCTACCGGTATTGTCCCTGTCCCACAAATCAATATAGATGTTGTGTGCTTTTTTGAATCTTGAATTTCAAATCACGAAGATTCATGGTAACTACAAGCGGGACACTGTCTGCGCCATGTGAAATTTTCGGTAACAATTCTCATTCAATATCCTGTATAAAATTAAAAGTATAATATTATAAGAAAATTGTTAGATTATATTATAGAAATAGAGATTATGGAACCTATACTATTCTTCTTTTTCTCTAAAATTATATAAGCAGCTTTTATGAACCATTATCATTTAGATAAATATTATTTGTACCCCATACCAAAAAATATATATTATTCGTACAATTATAGGTAGGCCACGGGTAAAGCTGCTTCCAATTTTTTTTTTTTTTTTATTTTTGCTTAGCATTTTACATTGGTTTAGGTACTTTTTCCTTTCATTTGTGCCCATTGAGCAGTGATGGAGGCATTGCATCAACTTTTTTTTTAATTGATAATTCTTTCATTGAGAATTGAAAAAAACGTCAATAGCTTTTTGACATTTATTGGGTTGATACTCGATAGACTGCAAATGCTCAAAAAGGCGTTTATGTTGTATAATATTTGGATTGATAAAAAAGACATTGATTGCGCTATGCATTATTTGCATTTTTTTCAAAATTGATGTCCTCTCTGTAGGCTAAGTGAAATCCAATTAGTTTGACTCTCTACTTTGTTTCTCTTTATAATTGGATTCTCATGATGATGGTTGCAAAATAATTGAATGGGCCATTTTTGTCTTTTCGCTATTTGTTTGCTGCACTCCTATATATATAATATTTTGTAATAGGGATTTACATTTATCATTTTTTCATAAAAATTTTTCTATACATATAATATTTTATGTAAAAGCAAAAACAAAAAAAAAAACTACGACACAAAAAATTAATATCTATAACCTAACACAATCATTTTTCTTACAACATAACTTTTATAAAATCACTTGTGATAACACAGTTGTTATTTGTAAATGCTTGAAGTGAAAAGTATTTGTTCTTTGAAATGATGTAATTTGTGTCATTTCACTCTTGTACGGAGATGAGATTCATACCTTTATTTTTTTATTTTCTTTCTCCCATAATTTATCTTTCTCTTATTTAAAATGACATAACTTTACACCATTTAAAATAACACACATTTTTTTGAAATTCGTAACATTCTTAACATCATAATTTACTACCTACATGTTCAATTCAACCAAATCAGAAGCTAAAGATTACTTTGCAAGTGTCACTCTTTCTATTGTTGTCGAATTGTTTTAAAAAGTAGACTTTTAAAATCACAAAAACATTTTTTGTCACGAAACGGTTAATAAAATTCAAATTAAAAAATAAAAAACTTCCTTGCTAGAGAGATATACAATATACAAAATAATTAATTAAATCTCACATAACTTTTTTTAAGGTTTACATGATTCTTTACATAATATTAGAGCTGAAGTGACTAGTGAATCATGAGTTATATCTAGGGGTGTTCATCGACCGATCTAAACTGCGGTGACCAAACAGAAAAATCGATAATCGAATAAACCAGAAGAAAATCCGCAAATTTTAATTGAATTAGATCGGATTTTAGTTTGGTTAATGAAAACCGATCATATCCAAACTGATCTATATATTAATTGATCTCTATCTACTTGGTCTTTCCCCGATCATAATTCAAAAAATTCTAAACCCAATACTCATTAATGCATCAATTAAATAAAAAAAAACCTAGCCACATCCCATCAGCAAAGTTTCATATATGTAGAGCTTCATATATCATTGCAAAAAAAAAGGGTTCATTTTTTCTACGGTCAATGTAGATAACTTATCTACAGTTAGTCCAAAATGACGTCGTTTTGAGGCAGAAATCAATGTATTTTTATAATTATAATTTATTTTAGGGTTATAATAGTCTTTTTCATTATAATTTTTTAATTTTTCAACTCAAAATGACGTCGTTTTGGGAGCGAATGTAGATAACTTATCTACATTCACTGTAGAAACATTAAAGAAAAAAAACTATATTATCGTTTACAGTTACTTCTGTATTAATTGTTATTATTTTTTACAAAAATAGTATATACAAAAATATGTTATTTTCACAATAATCATGAAACAAATTTTAGGTTTCTCAAAATATCGAAAAAAATTGGATCTGATTGGGAAAAAAATCCAAATCGAATGAATGATTACATGATCAAACCAAAGAGATTGGATCGAAGGATTTTTTCTTTCAAAATCGATTCAATGCAGACCGCGAACACCCCTAATTATATCCTCATCGGCTAACTTTCAGGTGAAATTAGAAGAAAAAAAATTAAGGTAAACTAAAAAATGTACCTATGCAACAAAAGATAGAAAAAAAAAAATGAGCATATATCATATTTATACTTCAAGTCCAAAACAAATACAAAAAATATAAAATAATAATTAAATCTCAATTAATGTGTTAAGGTTTTTTATTCTTGTCATTTTTTTTTGTAATACATAGAGAAAATAAACTAGGCTAGAACAAAGCGAGGGAAAACTACTCCCCTATAATCTTGAAGAAATCTATCTTTTCAACTTACATGCGTAGCTAACCAATCAGCTACCCCATTCGCTTCTCTATAAGTATGAGAGACATAAACCTGTCAGCTTCTCCCCAATAATTCCTTGATACGTAAAATCAGTCCATGTAAAGGATGCATCTCAGTATTTTATTTGGAAAATAAATTAATTGCAACGGTAGAATCACCTTCAAGCCACACCTTTCTATAACCACATTCCCAATCTATTTGAAGACCCAAATAAGAGCCCCAAATCTCAGCAGCAACCGATGAACTATGCCCCAAATTCTTGGAGAAACCAACAAACCAATCACCTCTACAATCTCTTATAACCCTTCCACATCCAGATTGTAATGCACCTTGGGCACAAGAACCATCTGTATTAATCTTTATCCACACTTCCAAAGGAAACTTCCAATTAATGAAAGTTTGAATCCTAGATGGATGTAACCGAAACCCGCCTTGTTTTAGCATCAATTGAGCTTGGAAGTAATTATCTTTCAAAAGAAAAGCTGAACGAATAATGCTAGAAGGATCACTCTCTAAATGCTCAAAATGCGTGCATTGCGCAAACCTTTTAAATTGAATATGTATAATGATAGGTTTTTTTTTTTTTTTAATAAGCAAATATGTAGATAAAGGAAAGTTCAAGAAATTTTTATAATCTGTATCAAGAAAAAAAGAACAAATTTTTATACTCAAAATGTTAAACAAAATATTTGGTTGAAAAAAATCAATCCTAATAAGAAAAGATAAAGGAAAGGAAAGATTGAGGTAATGACACAAGTCAGCAATGCACACAAAGGTAGTAATTAATTAGTAATGATAAATAAAATAAAACAAAAGCGACCACATGAGGGAATAAAAAAGGTGTCCAGGTTCATCCTCCCGAACCAGTCCTTGTCAAATGGAGTCTTGTATAAATACTCAAAACTCATCTCATTCTGAGCAACCCACCCATGTTGTCCCTTTAGGATCTCTTTTTATTCAAGTTCATATTTTTTTGCATCCTGGAATTACCCTTTTGTCCCTGCACCTCCACTAACTCCTCCTTTATAGTTTATATACCAACATTACCAAGAGGGTCCCAAAAACCATAAAAACACCAAGAAGCCTTCAATGGCGTCAATGGCTTCTCTTTTCACCAAAACCTCATTCCCTTCTCATTCTCTCTCCAAATCCTTCGATACCCATTTTTCCCCATCCTTCAAAGTCAACATATCTCTTGGTGCCAAGGCGAGGACCCACCCGGGTCTTCGAGTTTCGAGCGGTTTGATCGAACCGGATGGTGGGAAGCTTGTGGAGCTTGTGGTGGAGGATTCACGGAGAGATTTGAAGAAGGGTGAAGCTTTTTCGCTTCCAAGGATCAAACTCTCTCGAATTGACGTGGAGTGGGTTCATGTGCTCAGCGAAGGCTGGGCTACCCCACTTCGCGGGTTCATGAGAGAAACTGAGTTCCTCCAAACGCTTCATTTCAACTCGCTCCGACTCGATGATGGGTCGGTTGTGAACATGTCCGTTCCAATCGTTCTGGCCATTGATGATGACCAGAAGCATCGGATCGGGGATTCCAAAAAGGTTGCTCTTTTCGATTCTCAGGGAAACCCTGTCGCTATTCTGAACGAGTAAGGATTTGCTTTCAAGTTCAATTAGCATGGTTTTATATGCCTTTGTGCTTTGTGATTTTCTTCTTACTATTTCATTGCATCTCTGATTGAAAAGGTGGTTTTACTATTTTCTCTGAACTTGTGTTTTTGTTCATTAGAAAGGTATGCTTTGATGATCTTTCACATATGCTGGTGTGATTGGTTTCTTTAGTTATGTGTGAATTTTTATACAGTCAATTATTGAGAGCTGAATTTTTTTTTTTTTTTATGGGAAATTTTGTTGTATTATGGGAAAGGGGAAGGGGGAGAATGAGGGTTGGAGGGTAGAGATGCGGAGATTTGGATCGAATATACGGGGTAATAGGTAATTTTTATACGTATTTTGGTGTGCTTGTTCAAGTCTTTTTCATATTATATTGTTAGTGCCTATAGTTGGTTGGATAGTCAACCACTCAAATAATGTTGTAATGGAAATTGAGATAGTTTCCACTATTGTCGTTGTTTTCTCCCGTTTTTCTTTTCACTATTCATATTAATCCAATCTTATTGAGGCATCCTAGGTTCTGTTTTCTTTATTTCCTTTCTATGGTCCTAGAATACACGACAACGATTGTATTTTTGAAATTCTTGTTGCAAATATATCACCAGAATACACGACTTTGATCATGCTTCTTAGGCTGAAATATATGTTGGTATAGGTGCTTGGAAAATGAAGTTACCATATCCATATTGATGTGTATAAACACACTCATGACCAAACATGCTCATAATTCAGATAGTGTAAACATTGATATGAAAAGTTGACTTTAGGTAATGTGGTTTGACGAGGATCTTAATCTATATTGTTTTGGTGTTTTCTATTTCTGTTTCTACTTGATTTTGTTGAACGCCTTTATATGTGTGCGTTATATGTATAATTGTTTATATAGTTGATTTTATTGAGCACCTTTATATGTGTGCATGTTAGCTATGTGATGGGATGTATGTGTGATTCCTGATTTATGTTGTAGTCATTCTTTTTTCATTGTTTTCTTCCCTTTTTTTGCTGTGGCTTATAATTTTATTTTGGTTATTTCAGTATTGAAATTTATAAGCACCCTAAAGAAGAAAGGATAGCCCGAACTTGGGGGACCACTGCTTCTGGTCTTCCTTATGTTGAAGAAACTATAACTAATGCTGGAAATTGGCTGATTGGGGGTGATCTGGAAGTTATAGAACCCGTCAAGTATCATGATGGGCTTGATCATTTTCGGCTGTCCCCTGCAGAACTCCGTGAGGAGTTCACAAGGCGCAATGCAGATGCTGTGTTTGCATTCCAGCTCCGGAATCCTGTCCACAATGGCCATGCTTTGCTAATGACTGATACCCGTAAGCGGCTTCTTGAGATGGGTTATAAGAATCCTGTCCTACTGCTTCATCCACTGGGAGGTTATACCAAAGCTGATGATGTCCCACTTGATTGGCGAATGAAACAACATGAGAAGGTATGTGTACTAAGCTTAGGCAGATGTGACAACTGAATCTCATTGTTGAAGCTATGTCATTTCTTTCTTTTCTTTTCCTGTTTGATTGTAATCCCATTGGTTTCCTACAAATTACTTCTCATCTGTATAGTTGTATTGCCTCCCAACTGCAGTTAACTAAGTAAAGTAATTTATTGGCCTATTAAGAAAATCTGTTATACCTGCCTAAATGGCTCAAATTGATTTTATGAACTGAAAAACTCACTTAAACCCTATGGTCTTTCTTTAGGTACTAGAGGATGGTGTTCTTGATCCAGAGACAACTGTGGTATCCATATTCCCTTCTCCCATGCACTATGCTGGACCCACTGAGGTGCAATGGCATGCAAAGGCTAGGATTAATGCCGGGGCTAACTTCTACATCGTTGGTCGTGACCCTGCAGGCATGAGCCATCCAGTTGAGAAAAGAGATCTATATGATGCTGACCATGGGAAGAAAGTATTGAGCATGGCACCTGGACTAGAGCGTCTAAACATTCTTCCTTTCAGGGTAATTGAAGAATTTGCCTTCTCGCTAATACATTGAGTCTCACTTAGGGCCTCTTAGATATAATGTGGTGATTATTTCCATTCATTTGCAGGTTGCTGCATATGACAAGACTCAGGGTAAAATGGCATTCTTTGACCCTTCAAGGCCTCAGGACTTCCTCTTCATATCAGGCACAAAGGTATAATCAGATTGAATTCATTAGGATAGTGACTATATTCTTACATATTTATTTGTAGTATCTTAACAAAGGTTTCTTGCATATACAGATGCGTACACTTGCAAGGAACAAGGAAAGTCCTCCTGATGGATTTATGTGCCCAGGTGGGTGGAAGGTGCTGGTTGACTATTATGATAGCTTGATACCCTCAAGCAACGGTAAAGTGCCGGAAGCTGTTGCAGCTTAGTGTTATATTTTAATGTATATTTGATTGGGAGAAACCTTAAGCTGATGTATTCTCCTGCTAAGACTCAGATTGCACAAAGATCCAATCCCTGATAATAATGAAAACTTTAGGGAGGTACTGGCACTGAAACACTTGGCCTCTCTGTGTAAGTATGGCATTTGGTGTTGCCTCTTGCACTTACCGTGCAATTGTGCATCCCACCTCTTTGTAATATATTGTGGTTGTGCTAAAGATTTGGTTTGAGAGCTTACATTCACTGCTCTTTATATCATTATTGCTCCTGGCATGAAGTCCTATTAATTCAATCTAGAATTTACTTTAGCGATACGATTGAAAACATTACTGATAAGATTCTCTCAACCGTTGGTGTGTATGCCATTATCATCTAGGGTGGCTGCTGTTTTCCTAGTAAGGTATAAACAGAAATATCGCTTGATCATCATTTATAATTACATTATCCCAAATTATCGATTTCAGATATTATATGATTTGAGTTAACTAAATCTCGCGTATTGTATACTTTCACACCCCGATTATATTTAGAGGTAAAAATGGTAAATTAGTAAGGATTTGTGGAGAGTGAAATGCATCAAACTGTTACAATAGTTACAGTGGTCACAATAATTGAAAAAGATAAGAGGTAATGTACACATATCACTAAAATAAAATGCTAAATTTAAAAGCACGGCAAAGTGCATTATGCACTTTGGGACAAGATCTCTAACTTTGAATATGTTCACACGCAAGAGTTAGCTAAGAGAACAAAATGTATAAGCATGGCATAGTGTTCTCGAGAACAAAATGTGTGTGCAGAGGCAATTAGTTTCTCCTATTGAGTTTCTCTTGCAATAGGAGAAACTAATTGCCCTTAATATATACAATGTTCTCGATTATTAGTATGTCTCATCACACTCGACACTGGGCACTACGACGTACTTTATATGAAGCTAATCAAGCCCACAATACTAAACAAATTTAGAATTGCTTACAAGGAAAAATTCCTGAAAACCTGTGACAAATGAAATGCAAGGGTGTATATAAGAAGACAGTGGAAACATTCATTCAATAATTACGGCTCAAAACATGGGGTATAGTAAAAAGCTAATATGAGGGATTAAGAAAAAAGTTATCGTTTTCCTTTTTTTATTAAAAAAGAGAGGAAAATCTACAAATAATACAATCTGAACTGGCATAAAAATGAATTTTTTATTTGTTATTTAACATAATCACGCATAACAAGGTCCATTCTGTCAAGGCATGCATGCCAGGTTTGCAATGTTAGTGACGCAGGGGATGCTTTGAGGGGATTCAATTGTAGATGGCCTTGGCATGGCTTGTTGAATGTCAATGACGTAGGCTTTTATTACGTCATGGGGAGCTGTGGGTCTTGTAAAAGGACACTTCATGGATTGTTGTGTTTCTCCAGTCCCATAAAAACCAGCAACTTGTTATAAATATGTCTCGCCATTCTGCAAATTCTTTGGTCATCCACTTGCTTTCCTTCGTAAACCAAGTGTCGGCATCAATTGCGTAAAATTCTCTGTGTCTGCGTGTCTCAACCCACTTCTCCCAAATATTTCGGGCTTGTTTACGGTCCAGTAGTACATGGATGCAAGTTTCTTTCTGAAATGGGCAACTTTGACATTCAGCTGGCCCAAGGTTCCTCTTGCTGGTGGGAGTTGGCTTTTATTTTAAATATTTTAATTCTTTAGTCAAACTTATTATCAGACTAATGCAGGTTTAAATAAGCATTTGGTACAGATGTGACTAAAAGCGCACTTAATACTGCCGTGACTAGACAAACATGTCCAGTGTGACAGTTACTTTTGTCAAAAAAAAAAAAAACGTGCACCTAGTATTGACGCCATCATATGCAAATTATACATTTTCAGATTGTCTTAAACACGCATATGGTGATGACGTGACTAAACACGTTAGTCACATGTTACGCATTTTGTTGCATCATTACGGTAATACATTTGATCATAAAATTAAGGGTTTTATTTCTCTCATTTTGCTTAACAATCTTTTTTTCTCTTACTCTCACTTTGATTTCCTTGTTCTGTTTTTTCTTTTTTAAGTAAAGTAGGTCTCACAATTTGTTCATGAAACAAGATTTCCCTCCTATAAAATGAAAGAAATAAAACCCTACAATTAAATTGGCAGAATAGTTCATAAAATGCATTGGTACGGTCAAACCGCCGTTGGGAGTTTGTTCAACATTGCCTTCCACAAACATGTCTTGAATCTCTTAGGTCCCTTCCAACTCCACAGACATTTCCACCTCTGCAGTGGTCGCTCATTTACAAATCCCATAATTTTGTAGTACGCAACTTTCACCAGAGACTTTGAAATATGGTTATTAATCCAAACCATTCTATACTCTCCTTTGACAGGTTGTGGAGTTGGTCTGGCTAAGATACGAGATGTGATTTCCTCATCTAGGTAAGTAAGAGATGACTTGTGTGTACTGTGTCATCGTTTATATATATATAAATTAGGAAGGATATTCTTACTATCAAAATTTTCCACTACCAACTTACTATCTATCTAATCACCATTGAATCAACATTTTCTATTTCTTCAAAAACTTTTTAACATTCTCTTTCTTTAATCCAATGATGATTAAATTAGTAGTAAAAAATTTTGGTAATAAGAATATTCTCCCTTTATAAAACTTAGGAAAAACGTTTATCCCGATGGTCATTTTAGTTAAAACTAATATTTTTTATTTAAAAATTTAAATTAAAAAAAAAAACACCAACTTTTTCCCTCATAATTTTCATTATGTATCTTTTTCTCTCACTTAAAAAAAATACAATTATAGATCCTTAAAAAGGACAAACAACAAACCCATAAAAATTACTTAAGACGATCAACTCCTCTCAATGAGTTTTTTCTTCTTGTTTCTCGCAACTTTAGTCAGCTATAATGGACAAGAATCGACAAGAAGACAAACCGTATACCCCAACTTATATTAGATGTTTTCAGTTTCGAAGAGGTTGTAAAGATTACCACCATATCATGGTAACTCCATTTTCAGTTTGTACGAAAATAACGATTAGTGCACCCATTGAAAATAACCAATAGATAAAGCCACTAGGTTAAGCCTAATGGTGAGGGATATGGATAGTTGTGTTAAGTGATGTGTGTTCTAGTCCTTTCTCTCTGATTATCCGGAACTTTCTCCTAGGGTCATTGGCTATGAACTGGTTATTCAAAATCTTCAACTAGAGGAGAAGTCATTCAGAAACTGGAGGAAGATGCAAAAAAAGTAGTTCCAAGAATCACATTACAAAGGTCCATACAAGCAGAATTAAGTTGGATCACCTTTACTGGATACTGTGAGCCAAAACTTCTCGATTTGTATACAGCCATCGTCTCTCTTCCTTTTATCACTTATAACTTCAAACAAAAGCAGTTTCGGGCAGAGAAAACCGTCAAAGATGAGTTGCCAATTGTAAAATCATTTTATAGTACATTTCTACAATCAATACGAAATTTGACCAACTGCATATGGACTTCCAATCAGAATTTTGTGTTAGCCCAACTGAAAATTAATCAATAAGAAGAACAATAACAGTAAAAAAAATAACTCCATTTTTTATAATCACCACTTCAATTTCCCAACTGAGAAGGAAGAAATAAACTGATCACCACATTCAACTGCATCGCATCATTTTTTATAATCAATTTACATGTCATAAAACCCTCACTTTCTCTTCCTTCTATCAGCTGTAGGATTCCTCATGTCATTTTTTGCAAGGGCAGAGCCAGGGGGTATACCATATGTCATTGGAGAAGGAGCTTGAGTAGATGATGCTGTCACAGCAACATTTGTAGCAGGTACTGGTGGCAGTGCAGGCACTGGTGGCTGAACTGGAGTTGAAGCAGTAGCAGGTGGTACAGGAGTGGCACTTGGTTCAGGAAGTGATCTTGGTAAAATGTGTTTTAACCGATTGTTCCTATAGTTCTTCCAGAAGTAGAATTGTTGTCTATGTGCCAGTTCCTGAAATACATATTTGGACAATCCATGAGACACAAGGCAAATCAAGCAATTTCAAAGTTATTTAATTCTAAGTCATGGAATACAAGTCATTTGGCTTGATTCATGAAACGTCCATAATTGACCAGCGACACTGATAATCTAATAGTGACACATAAGATAGGTACAACAGGGTGAGAATTAAACCCAAAACTATCACCTTCACAAATATAACAAAAGACTGTAGATTCCACTATAAAGAGATTGTTCAAATTAAGTACAACCTATGAAGCACCGATACTTCAAAAATCCTGACGTGTCGTGTCCGACACTCTTCGACACTTCGATACTCCCCGACACTCCAACACGCGTTATAGAAATTCAAAAAAAGGTTCAAAGATTGTGTTACGTTGAGTTTTTAGTTCCAACTATTAGATTGGTTGGATTGCGATTACCATTTTATTGAGTTTAATATAAATATACGAGATATCTTATGTTTCTTTGCAAAATTGATGAATATTATAAGTTTAATTTCATTATTTTGTTAGATTATTGAATATTAATTATAATATACACTACATAAATTAAAAATATTATTTAATATCAAACGTGTCCTAACGTGTCGAAATCTAACATTTTTTAAAATTAATGTGTCGGAGTGTCGTGTCGTATCGTGTCACGTGTCCCGTGTCGGTGCTACATAGAGTACAACGACTCAAAGGATCAAAGTCCACCTTTGTCTCAACTCATACAATTACAAGCAAAATTTGCTACCAAAGGGAATCTATTCAAAAAGGAACAGAGAATGGTGTAAATTCTGACAGGAGCAATCTCACATGAAATCCAGGAGAAAGTGTGATTTTAATTTATAGCAGGGCAAAAAGATACTGCTATTTACCTTGTTGCTAGGGTGTGCCATTGCATTACGAAAATTTGCATTCTGAAGAAGCTCAAGAAAATAGAGGCAATGAGGATACCTAGTGTAGCATTCATAGAAAATGGGTTAACTACGTCAGCAAAGCAACCCAGTTAGATTTGAACAAACGTCACTAAAATAAGGGGGCAGGCACAAAACAAATACAAAGATGCCAAAACCGGTTCAAATTCTTCGTCACATGGATTGTTGAATTTCATGTATCCCTAGACTAAAATTTTTAATCCTTTTTTCCCAAATTGACACAAGTCAGTGCCCCATAGTAGAATTGTATTATAGAATCCCTCTCCCTGGTTTTAGTGGGACAATTTGAAGATTATGCTTACATGATAAATTTAGTATATTCAGGGCGTTGCCAATATTGAAGATACTTCAAGTACCCAATGAATGCCTCATCCTCAAAATATCGATTCTGAGCCAAATCTGTTCAAAAGAGTAACAAAGAGGAAGAGTATTACAAATACACACACACACATGACAAAGCATACCACATTTTTATATACATAAAAGGAAATTTCATTAAGAGGAAGAGTATTACAAAGATTTTGGAAGATAAAGAATCGTCCTCAAGCAAAGCAAAACACAAAACAACAAAGAAAAAAAGAAAACACCGATTAAGCAAGTTGACGAATCCCTCAACATATCTGCTAAGGAAATCCCTTTTTCGCTAAATAGAAGCCAAATGCCTAATCTTGCCCTAAATTAGCTGCTATGTCAAAAGAATACCAATTAATTACAACACCCTTTTTTTCACAACTAATTCCAAATTTCCAACTAAACAAAAGTCCTAACCTTTCAAACACATAATTGAAAAAGTAAACAGATGCATCTATTAGTTAATGAAGCTCAAACTCTAAAAGTGAAAACCTTACAGTGGATGTAGGTGGGATTAGAAAGGCATTGAACAAATTCCAATTCAAGCAAAAATCGTTGGCGCCCATCATCTGTATCCTTGTATACACTCTTTGGCCTGAAGAAAATGAAACAAACATTAGCCCTTATGCACACCTCAACACCCCACTGAACCCAAAATCACAAAGCCTCTTGGTGGGGCTACGATAATGTGATATGAACGAGGCACAGAGATGAAAAACATAAATGGGAACTTTTGCTTACGATGATGGAGAAGTATCTGTCGAATTCTCGGTTTCGTTTTTAGAGGCCATGGAATAGAAATCAGCTACAAGAACAACTGAAAAAAACACACACAAAAGGAATGCACAAATATTCAGATTAGAGCACAAAACCTCTGAATTAGATGTAAGAACGATACAAGTCTCCATTTTGGACAATTAATGGGTTCGTTTTAGTTCATAATATTTGGGCTGCACAAAAGCCCAATTCAAATGGTGAGTGGTAAGGGTTTAATGGCGGGGTCATGGAATGCTTGCATAATGCCCAAGTTGCCAACATATCTATCTCAAAAGAAGAAAGTTTTCTTTCATTTTGATTTATGTCTTTTTAAGTTATTTTTATTTAAGAAAAAAAAATTGTCAATTTAAATGACACAACTTGCATTATTTTATTTTCACAAAAAAGTGGGACCCCTACCTTTATTTTTTCTGTTCACTCTTTCTCCTCCACGATTTATCTCTTTCTCTCACTTAAAATGACACAA
This sequence comes from Gastrolobium villosum, assembly GCA_032173675.1. Lineage (NCBI taxonomy): Eukaryota > Viridiplantae > Streptophyta > Magnoliopsida > Fabales > Fabaceae > Gastrolobium > Gastrolobium villosum. Next base: position 48,183 of record JAVKPL010013708.1, on the reverse strand, counting down.
CTTTACATCTTTTAAAATGTCACACATTTTTTCCTTTATTTTTTTTTACTCCTTTGAACATATGTATGGTGCTACTACCACTTCTAAAAAGTGCTCATCGATCCAATACTCAATGGAATTACACCATTCTAATCTTTTTAAGGTCACTGCCACCAGCCCAATACTATTTTGGAAAAATAAAATTGTTTACTGGTTTAACAAATATGTTAAATCAAGGTTTTTATAATGCCAATTTAATTGAACAAGTCAGTCTTCATGCCTTTCAAAAATATTTATTTAATAATAATAATAATAATTTAATATTCATAACACATATTTATTTGGCTTATTTAAAAAAAGGCCTAGTTTGTTGACTCATTAATCTATTGATCTATTTAAAAGTGTACCTATTAACTTATTTAAAGGTTTTGATGCGAAATAATATGTTTTTCAAAACATATTATCACAGTACAAAATTATTATTATATTATTCAATTCGTATAATTTATCATTAATTTTGAAAACATCCAAAGCATATGTACATGTGAGAAAAACTATACCACATTTAAGGGAGTAAAAGTAAAAATATGGAGGACAATGAATAATATAGGAGTTGGCTGTCACTCCGTTAAGTATTATAAAAAGGGTTTTATAATTCTCATCTAACATAAGAATTGCAATCTTCCTACACACCCTTCGATTTCCGTGCTGATGTGATATAATTTTTTCTAACATATTAAAAAAATAAAAGAAAATATTGCACAACATGAGAATTCTCTTATAAAATTTTCCCTTATAAAAAAGTTCTCATGTTTCTATGGATTCCAAAGTTTGCATATCAAAATTCCAAGTCTACAAAGTGGGGATGGAGGGCAGGTATGCCTAATCTCTAGGAGAACACAATGGTACAGTTAACAAAAGTTGGTACTGAACCACTACTATTCACTGAGACAACTATTATAAGATGGACTAATGCAAACGCACCATAGTCCATAGCAATGAAAAATGGATGAAATTGGGAGAAAGAAGCAAGTTAGGGAACCACCTTCAGTTCCTTTTCTTTGGGAAATAAAGCCAGGCATTCCTAAGAAAGATTGGAAGCCAGAGGTCTCTTCTTTTGTCTATTTGCCTAAAACACCACTCAAACTAATTGCCTCAGTTCCCTTTGTTTGGGAAGAAAAGCCTGGAACACCCCTTCCTAACTTCTCACATGTTTTCGTGGATTCTGTGTCTCCAAAACCAGATGCAATGTCTATTCATGTAGCATCATCTTCAGGATATTCTGTTGCCTGCAACTATGGCTATGATGGAAGATACAAAGAAAGAAGCTGTGATATTGAAAGTATAACTAGCTTGGAGCTTGAAGCATTTAACTTTGATACAGATGAATCATTCAGCTCAGTTCCATCTTTGCTTGGAAATTGTCTTGTTTCATCAGCAAAGATTTCTACTGCCATTCCACTGCAGAAAAATTCATTGTGTAAACATAACTGTGACCAGCTGGAAACCCCATCCTCCCCAGCATCTTCAGAGTCAGAAAGTAGCATAAGCAGCTATGCAACAGGCATGTCAAGCCCAATTGGTGCTACTTTCCTGGAATGCCTCTTTCCTTTGTATCCTCCTACTAAGTCTGGCTTCCTTGAAAGGGATGAACACTCAGAAAAGGTATCTTCAAATCCATTAGAACTAAAAGCCAAAGATTTGGATCTTGAAGAATATACCCGTGACATGGCAAGGAGGCCACCAACACTTGGAGAGCTAATTATGATGAGCAGAAGAAGAAGCTGCAGAAGGAAAGCAGTTCAAATGAAAAAATGGGATACACCAAAGGTAATAACCAACACTCCCAGTTTTGCTTTTTTCTTTTTTAGCAAATGTTTCAATGCAGCATTTCTTTCCTGTCCTACATGAAGATGCATGGCTATAAGAATTTACAACTCCCACGGAACCTGGTAATCCATATGCCATTGCACACAAGTACATTTCAAACCAACTTTTACTCTTGTCTCAATGAATCAATCATGCAGAAAACCACAAGCAAGAAAGCTTTTGGATGCTTCTCCATTGTAACCAGCAGCAATATGATTAAGGGACTGCTGAACAGAAAGTACTGCCAAACACTGAAACTGGTCTAGGCAGGATGATATAGAAGGAAAGATCAAGGAGTCAAGAACCAAAACTGCTCGTGACAAAAAATTCCCATCTGCCTACTGGTTTTAAATCAACCTCTTTTAATTTACTCAGTCAAGTCTCTTACAATTTACGGGTTTTCTTTGTTGTGATAGTGAAACTTGGATTGTATAAGAATTTACTTTGGCAATGTAAGATATCCTCTTTTCTAAAAGATAGCACCACGACTCCACTACTCCGCATGTATACGTTCCTTCCTAAAATTTCCAAAACTGCTACCTCTGACTGCAACACTATAATAACCATCAAGTATTGGTGAACCAATGGATTTTCAATAATCCTTCGGCGATTAGAGAAATATTATAGCAGTAAAGCAACTAGAAGACTAGAGACCATCCTTGTTCTAGAAAGTGGAATTCTGGCAGTGATGATCCAGGAGACACAGCACATTTAGATTACAAATCCAGATGTTAGCTCACTTAGCTGTAAATAGTAAAACGTACGCTTTACTTTAGCAATTAGTTTTAGGCTTACACGGAATGTTTGTTTATTCATTCGTACACAACTTTCTCACATGGAGGGCATAAAGCACGAGCATATCACTAATGGCTTAATCAGAATCGAACCTTGAAGTAAAACGAGCAATATTTATACCCAAACCATTTGAGAGATTCTAGCACCTAGGAGCAAATGTTTGTACAATATGCAATAGAACTTCCTTGAGCTCTAATATATTAAAAACGTTTTAGACAATCCATATGGCCCCATCCTATATAGTCTAAAATGAGACATGTAATCTCACAAAAAAAAAGCTAGTTTTTTTCTTTCACCCCCTCAACTTGTCTCTAACATGAATCATATAGATACATGGGTACGAATACTCAGAAGGTGTTCTTGGATATAACATCCCCAAAGTGAACAAACCACTGAGCATTGGATGAATTGTTGTCCTGTTGAGGTTGTTGCCCTTCAATTTTGGATTGTTGTTGTCCCTTCTCAATCACAAAATGCCCATAATCGAAGGACTTCGCAGGAGCAGCAAGGATTTTTTTACTGGGTGGTGCAGGAAGTAGTGATATCAGTACCCTGGCAACTTCATGCATGGTAGGCCTCTCAGAAGGGTTCCTTTTTGTGCATAGCAGAGCAAGCTGAAAGGTCTTCTTAACATGGGTCATATCAATGCAGGTAATGGAGACCTCTGGATCCACAGCCTCCATTACAGTGTTGTTATCTGCCTTGGACAATATCTGAAAATTCATGCCTAACAGGGTCAAAAAATAAAACAGCAAGGGACCTATGACATCAAAACTCATAAGAATGGCACTGTTCATACTATAAATTCAAGCATAACGATTATGCCATAATGAACCCAGACAATGGACTAAACATGAATAAACCATATATATTTAACACGTGATAGGTTGATGTATAGGATTAACCAAAAACTTGTTAATCCATACAATACACATACCAATTGATGCAAGTTAGATTCATTGTCCACTGCCTTCTTCCCAGTAAGTAGCTCTAGCAGAACAATGCCAAAGCTATATATATCTGATTTTTCATTCAGCCTAGATGTTCGGGCATACTCAGGGTCAATATAACCTATAGTTCCAAGAACATAGGTTGATGTGTGAGTTCTTGTGGTTGAGATGCATTTTGCCGTGCCAAAATCAGAGAGGTGAGCCTCAAAGTTCTCATCCAGCAGAATATTTGAAGACTTTATGTCCCTGTGAACAATTCGAGGGTTGCAATCATGATGGAGATAAGCAAGTCCTTCAGCAGCACCAACTGCAATCCTCAAGCGTGTTTCCCAATCAAGTTTTACCTTCAAGGGACCTGTGTCACGCAGGATAGTTAAGGCACAAAAACTGAAACCGCATTGCTACATTGCAAAAGATTAAAAAAAAAAACATGCATCTTATCATTTTGAAGATAATTAAAATCCACAGAACCACAAATAAATGAACACATTTGTTACAAATAATTTGAAAATCTGGCATTAAAAAATAGCAGAAATTTCTACAGTAAAGCAAATTTTACCATGAAGAAGATCCCACAGAGAGCCATTTGCCATGTAGTCATAGAAAAGGAGATTCCCATGGGGAGTAAGGGCATAACCATGCAAGGTGACTAGGTTTCTATGTCTAATACTCCCAATAGTTTCAAGTTCCGTCTCAAACTCCCCTAAATTGTGTGGATGCTGGTTGTACAATCGCTTAATTGCAATTGGTCGGGAATTTTTCAAAACACACTTGTATACAGTACTAGAGGCACCATACCCTATGATATATTTCTCATTGAGATTCTCAGTATTTCTCATGATATCATCCAAGGTGTGGATAGCCAAATCCATATGAAGAATTACAAGTTTAGGGGGACCTGAAAAGAAACAACCACAAACTAACAAATATGAAATAAGAACTCAAACTTTAAATTATCATCACATGAGTAGATCTACCATTCAACATGCCTTGCCCATTTATGCTGGATCCTTTCATTAATTGCTTCGATTGGCTGGATCTATATATAGCAACAATTACCATGGCCAATAACATGATGCTACCAAGTGTGAGACATACGACAGCAACTCTTGAAAAAATTTCTGAAAAAGAAAAAAAGATATCCATAATATGCCTCATTATAATTAAAAAAACTCAGTTGTATAAAGGCATTTAAAAAGGTTGCCACACACCTCTAGTTTTGGGTACATAAGGACGACATATTGATCCTATCCAATTTCCACATAAAAAGGGATTTCCAATGAAGCTGCAATATGTAATATGACAAATCATAAATGCATTCAAATTAAAAAAACAAAAATTACTAGGTTTCTCAGCAATACCTGTCAGCGGAAAAGCGAGAGAAGTTCTTCACAGAAGGAATGACTCCAGAAAAGTTATTATAAGAAAAATTCCTAAAATATGAAACCAAAATAGCACACTTATATATGGGACACTTCAGAAACAGTACTGAAAAATATATATATATATATATATATATATATAAAAGATGGATGGCTGTCAGCTATACTCACAGAGAGGAAAGACTGAAACAATTAGTCAGTTGATCAGGAATCTTCCCATGCAGGTCGTTGTTGTTCAAAATTCTATCATACAGTTCCAATCAAGACAAATTAATGAACAAGTTATACAACAACTGATCAAGGCAGAACAACAAGCAGAGAGTACTTCAGAATTAAACATACAGGGAAACAAGGTTCTGCAGCTGACCAGTCTCCGAAGGAATGCTACCGGACAGATTGTTGAATGACATATCACTAGAGGCAGAATAAATCATTATCCACCAATAAAACCACATGGATAGTAAAACCACATGGATAGGCAGCTTAAGAGGACATTGAATTTAAACACTCATAAAAGGACTAGAAAGCTTACATAGTTTGTATGCTTCGGAGATTCCCAAACTCAGCAGGCATGGGACCACCAAGGTAGTTATGACTCAAGTTCCTGCATTAATGACGTATAAATATTACTCAGAACTACAGCAATCGCCCAGGAAAAATAAGATTAAATGGTTTATGAAAGTTTCCATCTTACAGGGTCAAAAGATGCTCTAGATAACCAACAGAAGCTGGAATATGCCCAGAAAAACTATTGCTAGATAAATCCCTGAAAAAATTTATAAAATAAAAAAATTATTCAGCATACATCGAAATTCATCAGGTTAGATATATGTGTGCAAGAAACTCACAGCGTATCAAGATTTATGCTATGTCCCAACTCAACCGGTATATTGCCCTTGAAGTTGTTCGCAGAGAGATTTCTGGAGTCCAAAATATTTTATTCTTATATCACTAAACAGGGAATAATTCTACTACAAATCTAACGAAACAAGTCTAAATACAGTTTCCCATAACATACAAGTAAGTCAAACTCTGAAGGTTGCGGAAGCTCAATGGAATGGATCCGTTTAACTGATTTCCATACACATTACTGCAACAAATAAATAAATGAATGAACACTTTTCCATGATAAATTATTCAAAAAAGCAAAAAAAATTAAAACAGATTATTTAAGGCAGTGTTCAGAAATTTTACAGCTGATTTAAGGCAGTGCAGGAGCTTATGTTATGTGGAATAGATCCTTCAAGATGATTATTCGCAAGATTCCTAAACAATAGAAAAATAAAAAACTTAACACCATAAATGGTCTAAAACAGACATCTTTCATCGACAGTTTGATTGAATAACTAAAACTCACAATTCAAACAGATGTTCAAGCTTCCCAATTTCATTAGGAATTTCACCAACTAGTTGATTGTCATTCAATTGCCTGGAAGAAAAATATACTAAATAAATACATAAAACAGAAGAATGTGCTGATACAATATTAGAAATCAACTCACAGGTAGCTCAATTTTGACATATTGCCAAGTTCTGGAGGTATTGGGCCAGTAAGCTTGTTTCCATGAAGGTATCTAAACAATTGAAGATATCAGAGAAGAAATAAATTGACTAATAGGATTTTTAAATCAATGTGAAACCACACTCACAGCTTGCCAGTAAAAGACAGATTGCCCAATATCGGAGGGATTGGCCCCACTAACTCATTCTCACTCAAATCCCTGCAACAATGCGAAGATACAATTATTCACATCTTGGTAACCAACCTATGTAATATTAAAATGCATTCTCAACCAAAAAATGTGCAAGTATAATTTTTACATCAACTACATGATCAATACACTTACAAAATTGCAAGGGCTTGCATTAAACCAACCACTTCTGGAATCTTCCCAGTTAGCCTATTTCCTTGAAGTGACCTGCACAGAAAACACCATGATAATTGCCATTATAATTCAACATCCAATATAACGGGATCCATTATCATTAATCAAAAATAATAAACCTCTGTCAAGAAGAGGTAAAAGGCACAAAGGAAATGATTCATGGCTTCATTAATTTCAAAATAAAAACAAGTCCTCCGCCAAAGTACTCACAAAGTAGCCACTTGAAGAAATCCAATATTATAGGGAATCTCCCCAGTAAATTGATTATATGATATGTCCCTGAAACTCAAAGAAAAGATAGAGTGACAATAAGGACAAAAATACTGAAAAGAACGTATTGATCATACCAAATACTAAACATACAAGATTTGAAAACTTGTACAGTTCCCAATGCTGTCAGGTATAATACCAGTCAAGTTATTGCCTCTCACATCACTGAGAATTCATGAAAAAACAAAAAAGAAAATAACAAAGGTCAAAACATAACAAAGACAATCTGAAACAACATTATAGAAACCACGCGGTGCCTGCGTAGGAATACTTACAAATACCACAAACCAGTTAATTGACATATATCAGGAGACAAAGTTCCAGTCAACATGTTCCCTCGCAACCCTCTGCAATTTTGTGCAATCACAACAAAACCTTTAACAGAGTAACAAAAATATTAAATATACAGGTGTAACTGCAAATTATACAAAGAAAAGATAAAAACCCACAGGTACTGCAAGACTTCATTCCAATAGAGTAGTCTTGGTATCTCTCCAATGAGCCTATTTCGAGCAAGATCACTGAAAACATGACAGTATAATAATTAAACTCATCACCGAGCATCCCAAGAACCGGAGTATCACATTCAAGGTTAAAAGCCCTGCGAGATTCAAATTATGGCCAAAGATAAACTTACAGAGTCTTTAGGTTTGGAATTTGTGTTAAAGTTGAAGGAATAGGACCAGTCAACTGATTACTCTTCAAATTCCTGCATTATTAACCAATTCATCTCAGGACTCACATTTCATGCAAACAGCACTACATATATTGAGTGGCATATCCTGGTTTTCAAACTTACAAAAACTCAAGTTGCTTTAGCTTTGAGATGGAGAAAGGTATATCACCATAGAGCTGATTATCAGACAAATCCCTTCAATTCAATGAAAAAGTAATATGATAAGCATTTGAGTCATCTCAAAGGGAAAACTCTTGAAAAGTAAAACAAGAGTAACATGCAAATACAGTATAAATGAAACAAGACCAGAGTCCTACAGATGAATAAGTGCAGCACAGTTCCCAATTTCATCTGGGATTTGACCGGTTAGTTTATTCCCTTGCAGGTCTCTGTCATTGCCAAAAATGCACAATTCAGATACAATTCAAAGCAAAGTTTACATAGAAAACAACGAGTGCAACTGAGATTGGAAAAACAAGAGTAAAAGGTTGAACCAGATCAACCAAAATATACATACATGGATTGCAAGTTTCCTAAATCACCAATGGCCGGTGATATCTCCCCACCCAGGTTCAAACTCGACAGATTCCTTCATAAACATGACAATGAAAATGAACTTAAGCAGTTGACATAAAAGCGTAGCTAATTAGAGAGAATTAAGACAACTAAAGCCAATAGTCCCCAGAGATAGAAAACGCACAAAGATACCACAGTAAGGCTAACATTATCACAGAAAACTCCACGCCAAGAGCAGAAATCATCATTGTGCACGTCATCCCAATCAAGCAGAACGTTTGCTATATTGCTGAAGGAAGCCTTGATTGTCATCAATGTTTGTCCTACACATTTTCAACGCCATTTCAAAAGTCAAGCACTTCGAAACATCAATGGCGTATGAATCTATCTATGGCCTATGATGTTCTACCATCACTACTAGTATTTCATTTGTGCACGCCACATCAAGCTACAGTCCAAAATAATCATACAAGCAGTGTAGTTTTAAACAAGTAGTTAATGTTAAAAATAAGGTTAAAAAAATGCAAAGAGGATAAGAATTATAATAAGTAATAAAACACACAAATGCAGAAAAACTAACCGATATAAAATATAAGTATAAATAATCGCAGTACACAGAACCTGAATAACAACAATCAAATCCAACACACTCAAAACGATATATACTGTTCATAAACACTAGAATATTGTCTAAATCACACACTATTTAAAATAATTGTATACATAATATCCTACTCTCATTTAAAAATGAGCATCGTATCGCGGTTCCGAGTCTTTGCTTAGGCCTTATGAGCATGGAGTAGCAGCCGGCAAATCAACAAAGAGAAGAGAGAGAGAGAGAGAGAGAGAGAGAGAGAGAGAAATATGCTCTTCGTTACACAAAAGGTTCAATAATCAAATCTCAAAGCACATGTTACCTTTCTACGAATAGAAAAGGCACTATTGATACCACACCCCAAAAAACTATCCAGAAATGTTTCACCAAAACCAACAACAAAGGGATCTTCTACCCAGCAGCCGACAGAAACACCTTCGAAACGAATTCGAGAGAAAACACAAAGAAAAAGAAGAGGAAAGACATTTAACTTTGTCGACGAAGAAAATAATAAATAAATAATAAATAAATAATAAATAACACATTTTCACTGTCATACGAGTTTGAAAACATACAGAACCTCAAGAGTTGCCCATTATTCTAACGGTCATGGGAACCAACGAAAACAAGAGTAAAAACTAGAACCACGAACAAGGGAGAAGAAAGCTACTAAGAAGCAAACAACCCCCCAACCCCCCATCAAAACAAGGCAAGACAAAAAAATTATGAGCGGAGAGAACGAAGAAAAACGCAAAGAACTAAAGGGGTGAGTCAAAATGGCAATGCGTGAACACACACAAACCTTCTTCACTGAGTGAGAACGAAAATGGTGAGAGAAGTAACAGCGAGAGCAGCACCATTGCCACAGGAGACAGCAGAAACCTCCTCCACCTTCGGTTGCCGGCATAGAATAGCAGCACAAACCCATCATCAACCATTGCTAGCCTCCACCCAGTAACGGAAGAACCAACAACAACAGGTACGAGAAATGCAGTGACTACAGAGGTTGTTGCTTGGTAGAGAGAGACAGTAAGAGAGAGAGAGTGCAGGCGTTTGGCGTGAACTGTAAGGTAAGCACAGAAGGCAGTAAGTTAAGAAGAGAGAGAGCGAGTAAGAGAGAGAATGGGAAACGGCGGTGAAGAGACGTTAGCTGACTGTCACTGTTTATAACAGTGGTACCCGCCGTCATTCGTACTCGCCGTCTGCTTCTTATATTTGACAGCTATAGCTTTGGTAACTTTCCACGCTCCTCCCCTCGCGTGCGCAACGATCCCTTTTTCTCCTTTGTCTCCGTCATTAATATCGGCAATCCACGGTTTTGAACCAACACGGTCTGACTACGCGCTTGACTAACGGTGGAGATCTCCGCTCGTACAATCATGTAGCATGGAGCGCGTGAAGGTGGTGCATGGTGGATAAGGCAATACCAAGAACGTAGAAGGAGAGAAAAAATATGACCAACAATAAATAACAAAATTTAAGTTCGTTTAGACTTTAGAGAAAGTTAATAAAGGTATGAAGGAAGACGTAAGAAGAAAGGTTTTACTAATAAAGCGGTCCGTTAAAGAATCTTTATTTTGTGAGAAAACATTAAGCATGTACCAAGATTTTGATCGAGCAATGTATGAATTATTGAATAAATTTAAATTATGATATATATTTATTTTTTATTTTAAAGATACATGTACATTAAGAACCTTTTTAAAAATTAATATCGCTTTATTTGAGTAAATAAAATATTTAAGATAAGTGCCTCTGAAATTTTAGCCACATGTTCTCACTTATAAAAAACAAAAACAAAAACCACTTCGATTAAAGAATGAAGCGGGAATGTTGTGTGATTATTGTAGTCATGCCACAATTGTGTTAAAATGTGGTTACTCCTTCCATGTAACAAGGTCAGAGGGGTGTGGTGAGAACTTCCTGTCCATCATAACTAACATGGCAACTAGGGCCCACTTTTCTATACAAAACTTTGCCAATTCCAAAATATTTAAATAAAGTGAAATGAAGAACATAAATTTATTACGTCCGACAATATTCTATCTACCAAAAATTCTTACTACTAACTTATTACCTATCACATTATCATTGGATCAAAGAGAGAGAATGTTAAAAAGTTTTTGAAAAGAGAGAAAATGTTAATCTAATGATGATTAGATAGGTAGTAAGTTGGTAGTGAAAAATTTTGGTAGTGAGAATATCCCTCCGCATTTATTATTGTTAAACTTTTTTCCTCGGAGAATATTACCCAAAAAAAATTGCTAATAGGACAAAAGAATATGATAAAATAATTTAAAAGATTAAGTAAGTTTATTATTAAATCAAATAAGAAATGATATGTTTTACAAAAAAAATAAAAATTAAGAAATGATATATTTAGATTTTGATTTTCTTTTTGGTATTATATCTTGTTGGTAAGGAAGGACCCAAAAAAGGCTCCACACTTAAATTAATATTTAAGGCTGTTTTATTAGGGAGTTCAAAAAAATGTTTTATGATAATATTAAATTCCTTATTAACTATGTAAAAGTAAATGTTTTAATAGAGTTAAATTAAAATCAGCATTCATTTTGAAATAATTATATATTTATTTCTTGATTTATAGATAGGTATATTTCTAAAGTAAAAACTTCGAAAATAATATCATTTTATTCAAATAAATAAATATATTTAAAACCAATTTTGAATGGTTCCGTCCATATTTGCTGGATTTTATTTGGCCTTTAACATTATTTGAGGACTTTATTTAAGTATAAAAAAAAATAAGAAAAAGAAGAGGAACAGTTTTTGAAAAGTTTGTCGTTATATCAAAAACCGATGCATTGGGAGTCGTTATGCATGTGTCTTTAAACTCTATCCACGAGTTCCCATCCATTATTTAATATCAATATATTATAACTTTATTATATAAAAAAATTAACAAAAAATTAATGTTGGAATTGGAAATGGCACGTGGTTCTCGTGTCGATGCTCCATGCTAAAATTGCGATAAACTATGGTTACTTACTACTTCCATTAAACCTGCCGAGACGATGGTCCAAGTTTGGTGAGAACTTCATGTACATCAAAACTAACTTTGCAACTAGGACCCACTTATCCATCTAAATATTCGCCAATCAAGAAATATTTAATTTAATAAAATGAAGAGTATAAGTTGATTGTGTTAAATAAACTATCATTCATCAGGTGATCATCACCGACAAAAATTTCTAAGATTAAGGTTTATTCTGAAGGAAAAAAAAAAAACTAGAGTCACTAAATAGCGACGTGAAAATAAATTGAGTTGAAACATTAATATAAATTAAATCACATTCTTACACATTTCCAATTTTAATTAATCAATCTATCCAGTGTTTGGTGTTTCACCGCAACTGTTTTGTTTTTTCTAAAAAACACTTAGATTCTATAATTTGCTTTTCAAGGAGTGCATGCATATAGAGAATAATATAAAACCATTGAAAGGCTCTCACCTAACACCTTGAGATTTTGGGTTAAAGTGATTTTTTATATGGTATCAGAGCTTGAGTGACTATAAAATCATAAGTTCAAACCTCACCTACTTCTACTTTGGCTCTTGTGTGAGACGGTGTGTAGAGAAAATATAAAATCATTAAAAGGCCATCACCTAAGGCTTTGTTTGGAGTTTGGAGGGAAAGGGAAGGAAGAGGATTTAAGTGGGAAGAGGGAGGGGAAGGAAGGGAAGCAAATTGGAGGGTATTTTCTTCCCTAGTTTGGGAGTAAAAAAAATTGTAAGGGTGAAATTGGAGGTTTAATGAGATATTTTTACAATTTTATTTTTAAATTAATATAAATATTATACTTTACAAATATAATCAAATTTTAAATTTTATAATACAATTATTTACGTATTTTAACACTACTAAAAAAATCATATTTTTTATGAAATTTCTACGTTGCAAACTACGAAAATTTCGTCAAAAAATTATTTTTTTGTCGGAATACTTTTCGTTGAAAGGCGACGAATTTTTTATCTGACGAAATTTTTTACAAAAAAAAATTTCGAAGAAAAAAAAATTCTGTAAAATAATTTGACAAATTATTTTCCATCCCAAATTTTCGATGAAAATTTGACGGGAATTTTTTTGTCAAAATTTTATACGAAAATATTTATATCAAAACTTTCGACGGAATTTTGATTGCGTAAAAAAATTTGACGAAAATGTGTCTATTGAAAATTTTGATACAAATATTTTTTATCAAAAATCTTAAAGGAAATATTTTCCGTTGAAAATTTTTATGAAAACTTTTCGTCGAAAACTTTTGAAAGAATTTAGATTCTATAAAGAATTTTGACGAATTTTTTTCCGTTAAAATTATTGACAAAAATGTTTTTCATCAAAAATTTCGACGAATATGGTTTTTCGTCAATAGTTTGAGGGAAATGTTTTGAAGAAATTTAGATTTCGTAAAGAATGTTGACAAAAAAAAATTCGGTCATAATTTTTAACATAACTGTTTTTCATCACAAATTTTTACGAAAATATTTTTCGTCAAAAATTTTCGTTTGAAATGTGTTCTATTGAAAAATTTGACGGAAATATTTTCCGTGAAAATAATTGACGGAAATGATTCCCGACAAAATTATTTTTTGTCTAAAATTTTCGATGGAAATGTGTTGCATCGAAATTTTTGACAAAAATATTTTTCCTTGAGAAGTTTGATGAAATATTTTCGTTGACAGACTCGACGAATTTAAATTCTATCAATAATTTTGCCTGATTTTTTTTTCCAAAAAAAATTTATGTAAGTGATTATGGTCAAATCTTGTTCCGTCTCTAATTTCATCTTTAGTTTCATCGAAAATGTTTTTTCGTCTATATTTTCGACGTAATATGATTTTCGTCAAAAATTTCGTCACTATTTTTTACGAAATATTTTTCGTCGATAAATTTTATCGGTATTTGAGACTTTTATAATAATGTAACATTTAAAAATGATTCATATTTATATAGTTTCACATCTTATTGCTAAGGGTAGATAATTAATTTTCAATATTTTTCACTTCAAATCCCCCAAATCGGGGAAACTTTAATTTTAAGGGTGAGAAGGGTTTTGGAGAATTTTGTCAAAATTCCCAATTCCCTTCTCCCATATTTTTAAACTCCCAAACAACGGTAAGGCTTACTAAAATCCTTCATTTCCTTCTTTTTCCCTTCTAAAACCAACTCTGAAACAAAGTCTTAATTTTAAGAAAAAGAAGGGTTTTGGAGGATTTAGTAAAAAATCTCAATTCCCTTCTCCTTTTTTTACACTCACAAACAAGGGAATGACTTACTAAAACTCTCTCATTCCCTTCTTTCCTCTCCTAAAATCAACTCCCAAACAAAGCCTAAGATTTTTGGTTGAAGTGGTTATTTACAATGGATATATATTCTCATTGCTTTTATCAGTAAAATAAGCAATTTTATTATCAGCTAATTTTAGATAATAATTCTTCTTAAGGTTTAACCTAAACATTAATTTTATTTTATAATTTTATTTCGTATTAACTGACTAATTGGTAGAATTGAAAACCAGTAATTTATATAATAAAACAAATATAACACAAAGGTAAATTTCTAAAATTGTTTACAATTCGTGTGGGCTATAATCAATATTTTTTTAATAAAAAAATAGTTCATAATTCATATGAAGTATATTATACACGCTCACTTAATTAAGTGATTTTTTATAGTTTACAAATTTATATTAATTATCGGAGTAAACAGGGTAGACTTAACTCGTAGACCCATAAGTAAAAAGGGTTAAAGTTATTAATTTTGGATAGATTCGCCCCTCCACATTCACCTTGCAGATAAAATCAACCGCACCGCAATTTATTATGTTAATAATTGCAATAAAGATTTAATTTGCATGATACAAAAGGAGACAGAATAAGTTGCAATATATGTTGTTTTTCCATATTTACCGTGGATTTTTTTGGTCATATTAAATGATGGATGATAAACTCATTTACCATTTATCAATCACTTCAAACTGAAGCTCGTGATGTAAAATACAGATTTGAATTGTAAGATAAGGTTCAACCAAAAAAAAAATTATTGTAAGATAAGGAAGTTATTAGTTAATAAGTGAGAATATTACATAATTGACAATATATTTTAAGGAGTGATATCGATACCAAAAAGAATGTCAGGTACTTTATCTTTTATTAGAGTTGTTTTATTAATTAGGGCTATATTATCACATATGAAACTTTACCCTCTTAATCTGCGAAAGGGATTAGTCTCATCTTATTTGTGGTGGGGAAATTTTTTGGTATATCAAAAAAAAATTGAAACACATGATAAAACTAAATAAAATATTTGAATATCAGTTAATTAAAACCTCATTTGAGCTTTTCATCATTACATGACCAAATATTGAAAGAGCTTTTTATAAAAACGACTCATGAATCATGCTCAAATAAAACATTAAAGCATGCGTCAATGATTAAAGTTTAAAATGATATTATTTATCTTCTTGTCACGTACGTGACATGTACGTTTAAAAGGAAAAAATAATAAACATTTTCTCAGTTGATAAGCACTAAAACTCCATTCACATGTCCGTAAAAACATTTCACATAAAAAAAGGATTTATCATCTACCATCTGATTATAAAAAAATTTCTACCCACACAATATTTTGTAGGGCTCATAGAAGAAAAAAAATTCTGGCACGCAAAATAAATCTCTATAACATAACACAATCACTTTTCCTATAACATAACTCTTATAAAACCCAAAAAGAATGGTGAAATCTTTTCTTATATTGCAGGTAATTTGTACTCTTATGCCATGGAAACATGCTTATAATGGATCCCACCATTTTCTTGGAAAAAAAAAACTTAAAACAAAAAAAAAACGATTGTGAGATAACAGGAGATGATTTGTCTCCAAGTACAGAGAAAATCATCTCCCAAAAAAAAAAAAAAGTTAAATGTAAGCATGAGTCGCAGCAAAAGAGTAAATGATGATATTTTATGATCATCGAGTAATGGCATATTATTTCTATGTATGGCTATATCATTTTACTAAATGATGATCCGTTACACGTTGTAAAGATTGCTTGTTATATACAAAAATCGAAAATTCGTATCTTTATCGTTTTCGTTAGCATAATATTCTTATGGTGTGTCAGGGTCCCAACACGCAGATGGGTGAGCGTGGTGGGCAAGCACAGCCCAGGGGTTAAGGATGAGATTGGGCAGCTGGAACATAGGGACCTTAACGAGTAAATTGAGGGAGTTGGCAGATGTTTTTGCTAGAAGGAAAGTGAATATTATTTGTTTGCAAGAAACTAAATAGACTAGAGAAAAGGCCAAGGAAGTGGATGAAACTGGTTTCAAGTTATGGTGCACATGTACTAACAAGAGTCAAAATGGTGTTGGAATTATGATCGATAAAAGTTTCAGAGATAAAGTTGTGGATGTCAAAAGGAAAGGCGACAGGATTATTCTGGTTAAGCTTGTTGTGGGTGATTTAATCCTGAATATCCTCAGTGTGTATGCACCCCAAGTTGGATTGCAACCAACTGACAAAAGCCAAATTTGGGAAGACTTGGAGGAGGTTTTGAGGGGAATACCTCGAGAGGAGTATATTTTATTAGGAGGAGATCTAAATGGTCATGTTGGTAAAAGTAATGGAGGTTTTGATAGAATCCATTGAGGTTTTGGTTATGGGACGAGAAACGAGACTGAAGAAGATATCTTGAATGTTGCACTAGCCTACGATTTGATGTTAGTGAACATCTTTATTCAAAAAAGGGAGTCACACCTAATCACTTATCATAGTGGCCAAAATCGTAGTCAGATTGATTTCTTTCTGGCTATAAGAGAAGATAGAACTTCTTGTGTCGACTGTAAGGTCTACCCTGAAGAGTGTGTCGCTACGCAACATAAGCTGGTAGTCTTGGATGTTCGGTTCAACAAAGTACTTACAATGAAGAAGAGAGCTCAGAACCCAAGGATAAGGTGATGGAAGCTTAAGGAGGGAAAAGAGAAATAGTTCAATGAAAGAATGTTGCACGATGGACCTTGGGAGTTTGATGGAGAAGTAAATGCAATATGGAATGAGATAGCTAAGTGTATTCAAAATTTGGGAAGGAGGGTGTTGGGAGAAAGTAAAGGAAATGGATTTCATACAAAGGAAACATGGTGGTGGAATGGAGAGGTGCAAGAGGCAATTAAACATAAGAAGGAGTGCTTTAGATCTTTGCATAAAAGTCCCAGTGAAGAGAACTTGCAAAAGTTTAGATTGGCGAGAAAAAATGCAAAGAAAGCAGTGCGAGAAGCTAGAGGCAAGGTTTTCGACGAGTTGTATAAAAATATTGGGAGCAAGGATGGTGAAAGAGGTATTTATAAACTTGCAAAGATAAGGGATAAGAAAAGTAAAGACCTCACCCAAGTTAGATGCATCAAGGATGAAAATCAAAAACTTCTGATGAGAGATGAAGATGTAAATGAAAGATGGTTGAACTACTTTAACAAGTTGTTTAATGGGGATGGAGATACAAGCGAGGTGCACTTGGAGGACGCGTATGATGATATGAATAGAAGATT
The DNA here is from genome assembly GCA_032173675.1 of Gastrolobium villosum. Classification (NCBI taxonomy): domain Eukaryota; kingdom Viridiplantae; phylum Streptophyta; class Magnoliopsida; order Fabales; family Fabaceae; genus Gastrolobium; species Gastrolobium villosum. The sequence continues at coordinate 30,700 of JAVKPL010013708.1, read as the reverse complement.
TGTACGCAGAATTAATACACATGAAGTTAAGGAGGCTTTAAAGAGGATGAAGACTAATAAAGCCTTGGGGCCTGATGGTGTCCCTATTGAAGTGTGGAAAGGCCTAGGGGATGTGGCAATAAAATGGTTGACCAATCTTTTCAATAAGATTCTCCTAACAAATAAGATGTCTGATGCTTGGAGGAAAAGTATGATTGTGCCTATCTACAAAAACAAGGGAGATATACAGAATTTTTCAAACTATAGAGGCATTAAGCTAATGAGCCATACTATGAAGTTGTGGGAGAGGGTTATTGAACATCGTTTGAGGAGAGATACCAAGGTTTCTGTAAATCAATTTGGATTTATGCCAGGAAGATGTACCATGGAAGCCATTTTCTTGACGCGACAACTTATGGAAAGATACCGGGAAAAGAAAAAGGACTTGCATATGGTGTTCATAGACCTTGAGAAAGCATACGATAGGGTTCCAAGGAAAGTTTTATGGTGGGTTCTGGAGAAGAAAAAGGTTCCATCAAAGTATGTAAAGGCAATCCAGGATACGTATGGTGGGGCTACTACATGTGTAAAAGCTTGTAACGGAACATCCAGTTATTTTTCTATCACGGTTTGTGTACACCAAGGGTCGGCTCTAAGTCCTTATCTTTTTGTCGTAGTTATGGATGAACAAACAAAAGATATTCAAGAGAAAGTGCCATGGTGTATGCTTTTTGCAGACGATATTGTGCTTATTGATGAGAGCAAGGAGGATGTTAATAGAAAACTTGAATTGTGGAGAAGCACATTGGAATCTAAAGGATTCACATTAAGTCGAAGTAAGATTGAGTATCTGAAGTGTGAGTTTTCTCTGGTACGAGATGGGGGCCAAGAGCCCGTGCATTTAATTGGTCAAGAGGTACCCAAAAAAGATGCTTTTAAATACTTGGGCTCCATTTTACAAAAAGGTAGAGAGATTGATGAGGATGTTAATCATAGAATCAGAGCAGGGTGGATGAAATGACGCAGTGCATCTGGGTTTTTGTGTTACCGCAAAATCCCTCTTAAGTTAGAAGGAAAATTCTATAAAATGACAGTAAGACCGACAATGCTATATGGAGCGGAATTGTGGCCAGCACATAGGCAACATGAGCATAAGATGTGAGTAGCAGAGATGAGGATGTTAAGGTGGATGTGTGGTTACACAAAGATGGATAAGATAAGAAATGAAGATATTCGACGAAAGGTCGGAGTAGTACCGGTTGCCGAGAAGATGAGAGAACATAGATTGAGGTGGTTTGGGCACGTGAAGAGAAGGCCCCTGGATGCTCCTGTAAGAACAGAAGTTTGTTACCAAGAGCTCAACACAAAAAGAGGCAGAGGTCGGCCGAAACTTACTTGGGGGAAAATAGTAAAACAAGATTTAATAGAGTGGAATATAGATTGGCGGACGGTATGTTTTAGAACGGAATGGAGAAAAGCTATAAGTATGGTGGAGGGTTAGACCCGTGGTTATTCCTATGTTCCAGATGGTCCATTTTTAGTCCTTTTCCTGTTCATTTCGCCCCGCTTCTTCTCGTCCCTTTCTTTTTCACTTATATATATATATATATATATATATATATATATATATTATTTTTATTATTTTTTAAACAATTTTATATCTTCCATATGGTTCATCTACCACCGAGCCCAATTAATTTGGGATAAAGGTGATGTTGATGTTGAAAATTTACTGGACAAATTAAGTAAGATAAGAGTATTACGGTCAGCTTTTTTTATTGTCTTCTACTCATTTAGCCGTCTAAGTCACAATAAAACATTCAAAGTGGAGAAATTGAACAGTAAATTTATTTCCATTTTGCACACAAATATTAAAGTCTAGGGAAATGTGTTTCCTATCAAAATTTTGTAATATTGTGAACCAAACATGGAAAACAAAAAAACCCCATCTATGATGCCTAGGTATCTCAAAAAAACCTCAACCAAACACAGGACAGTGACCAAAGTGCCACGTTTGGATAAAAAAATTACCAGACTGCCACGTCAACGGTAAATTTTGCCAAAATACCACGCGGTATAATTCACTACACAGTGTAGCGAATTATGTATGCATGTAATTCGCTACCCAGTGTAGCAAAATACGCCACGTCAGAACCAAAAATGCCACGTGTCAAAATTGAAGAAATTCGCTACCCTATGTACCGAATTTCTCCAAATTTTACACATGGAATTTTTTGTTTTAAGCATTCTGACGTGGCATATTTCAGTACATTGTGCAGCGAATTATTTGCACACATAATTCGCTACACTAGCGAAATATGCCACGTGACATTTTGATAAAATTTATTATTTACGTGAAAGTTTAGTATTTTTTTTGCTAACACTAACAAAATGGTCACTGTTCCACCAAACTCCACCTTACAGAATAAGTAAGTTTCAATGTGAATAAAAAAGTCAGGGATTTTATAACACCAATTTTCACTTATTAAACTTAATGAACTAGTTTCGCTTAATTTTCTAGTGTCAATGGACTATTTGAATTTTTTTAACAAAAACATATTAATTGTAAATTAATTTAAATGTAAAATAAAGTAATTCAGAATTAAGTGCTATTCTATATTAAGTTATTAACATGACCGAATATTACATTTTAAGTTTTAGAGTCGTTATTTAAAAAAAAAAAAACTTTTACTTAGTTATTATTTCTGATTCTAAGAGATTAATTTCATACTATATTTGTCAACATATAGTTGGGGGAGCCCGAGTACACTTCTTATTGAGATATATGGATTCCTGTTTTTAAAAATAATTTTCTAATTTTCAGAATAAAAATACAAAATAATTCGTTTGGTAAGTCTGTTTTATAAAAAAAAAATTAAAAATTGTAACTGTTTTTATATTTTTAGAATCAAATTTATAAAACATGTCCGAGTTATTTTTGTTTTCTGTTTTAATTTTTAATTTCAAAACAAAATAAAAACAAAAAATAATTATTTTCATAATTATTCTACAAATTTAAGAAAAAAAAACCAAAACACAAACGGACCCTATAGTATTGATTAATGTTTTAAGCTTTTGGCATACATTCTCTCAAATAAAACTTCTAACATTGCTCTCCATGTTGTAATTGTAAACAATACCTTTAAACAAATAGGCAAAGGAATTTAGTGTTTTACGTATCGCAGAAAATAATTTATCTCTAATATATATAAAAGATTGTGAAATTTATATTTATATTTATTTTTTCACATTATTTTATATGAAATTTACACACTTATATATATATATATATATATATATATATATATATATAAGAGATAAGATTATTTCTCATAATATTAAAAAATATTAATCCATAATTTAAAAATAAAAGTGATCATAATTACAGCCACAGGTTAATACATAATATATAAAAATAATTAAAATAAAAAAGGAAAATAATATAATAGTTTTGTTGGTGAATGGTGAACTGAACAACGCTGAATTATGTCTTTGAAACAGTGGTACCTGTTTTGGGGATAATGAATGTGCAGCATATGGCAATAGCTGTTGAAGCTGCAGCTTTCCGCAGTTAAGCAATAAAACAGATTTTCATTTTGCAACGTATAAAGCTGACTATGCAGCGTCCCTTTCCTCTCTTACATTAGAACTGTCTTATCTTGATTTGGTAATTATCCTTTTGCCTCCTTTTACATATTTCCCTATTTTTAAATCATTTTCAATTTTTTTTTCTTATTGCTTTTATTGCGCTGAAAAGGTTTTCCTTTTTTTATTTTTTTTACTTTCTAATTACGTAATGGCACTATCCAGCTCCATTCATCGTGACTTGTGGATATTGTGAACCATTTATATGCATTAATGATTGACCCAATAAACGAGGTCTAACCAAGCCGTACGATCGAAAATAATGACAAAGGCAAAGAGGGTTGTCTCAAACAAAGATAATTTCCACTAATTTCTTGTTCCATGAGCCATTGCTGAAGCTGCTTTAATTTGGTTCGCTTTCCACTTCTATAACAAGAAAAGGTATATCATTGTTCCTAAATTTTCCAGCAAATTATTACAAGGATTTGGTTACATTCTTTTCAATATTTTCCTAGGTAAAATGAAGCATAATTTTTAGAAAATCAATGTTTGTTTCAATATGATCAAAATCCATCCACGTGAAATGCATGACTTTTTTAGAAAGATAGGAATTTGCACTGTCTAGAAACCAGATTTAAGGGTAATTTTTTGAGAAAACCCGGGTAAAGCACTATTGACACACTTTTGTCATATATTTTCCTGCTAAAATTTTGTCAAACCAAATTACTTTTTTTTTAACTTACCCATCTATTCAACTTTTCCTATGGATTTCTAGTAATTACATTTCCCTAGTATTCGTAAAATTTATCTTCAACCAAACATCCCTGAAAGCATAGTTCAATAATCTTTTAACCTGTTATCCAAAAATAAAAAATATAAAATATAACCTTTTCACTGAAAATTAAAAAAAAAATTGTTTAAGAGATATAATATAAAAGTTATTTATATCATAGCCTATGTGACCGTCACAAATTGGATCCTCCTTATCCCACTTTTTAGTCGAATTAAATTAGTATAAGGTAGAGAAAAAAAATAAACATATGCAATAAACATATTTCAAGTTTAAAAAACTTTATATGAGGAGATGTGCTAGAGACATATAATATAAAAAGGGTTTATCATCTATCATTTAATATGATCACAAAAAATTTCCTACACACACAACATTTTGTGGGGCCCACAACAACAATAAAAAAAAACTTTGGCACGCAAAACGAATCTCTATAACATAACACAATCACTTTTCCTACAACATAACTTTTATAAAACCCAAATAAAAACTGTCAAAAACTCATCAGTTACAAACTTAATTTTTAGTTAAATTAATTCTTTACTCGTATAAACTTTAAATTGTCAAGTGTTATGTGAGTGAGTTCTCACTCCATTGTAATCGCAAATAGAAATATTTAAAAAAGGTAATATTTTTCTTATGTTACATAAAAAATTATTATCTCTATTTAAATAATAAATAGGAGAAAAAAAATTAAAGATGAGAGAAAAAATTATTATGGGATCCATTTAAAAAATAATATTTTTCTTAAATAATATAAGAAAAGTATTACTCTACTAAAATGGGCAAAATCATTTAATTCTAATGCAACCCATAACCACATTTTTAGCTAAATAAATTTCGCATTAAACCAAATTAATGAAAAGTATACCTAAATTATGTGGGTGTATTTAGTCCGAACTCCGAACTAACATCTTAATTCTCAAGATACGAATCGCTAATTTTGGGGGAAATAGTTAACATTATTTTCATTCATTGCATGATAAAATTTAACATCACGAAGATATTGAGCAAAATTACGTGAATATTCAAGTGAAATACCGAAACTTATTCCCAGTAGCATCTAAAGCTATACTGCAATCCCTTTCTATATGTTTAAACTAAGCCTGCTAACTTCGCGTAGTTGCGTCTCTATGATTAGAACAAGAGGATTTTAGCAGCTATGTATTGGAAAGTTAATCATAAACTATCATCAGTTTGGTCATGCCAATTGAAATGGAGTAAATGTGCGTTTAATTTGCTTAAAAAACAAAAGACAATTCAACATAAAAAAATTGTATTTCATTTAATTGTTTGAATAGTATAGAAACTAAATAAAAAGCTAGTGAAAAAATATTATAAAATCCTGCATATTTATTACAAATTCATACGTGAGTTGCTTGTATTGATAAGAAATTTGAAATTGATTCCCCATTTGTGCGTTGCAATTTTCAAATTAAAAATTCAACTTAGAAAAGAAGAGAAATACAAGAGCTCAAATCACAATGGCATCGAAGACAAATACACGTGGCAAAATCACAATGGGAGTGCAAGGAGAAGATTTTTTGCGGGGCGGGACCATGGTGGTCTCTCCCAAAAATAGAAAAAAGGAGGGACGGAGAGGAAAAAAATAAAAAAGAAAAGAGTAGAAATGGAAGAAAAATTTCCATTTATAGAAAAAGAACCACCGAATAAATAGTAAATCTAGAGCATGTTAAATTTTTTCTAGTGCAAGAGGTCTATCATCATCTGGAATGGATTCTCTCCGGTAATAGTTAATGAGAAGGGAAATTTCTACAATATTATTGTTTTATTCACTTTTTTTGTACATTCTTCCAATACAAATTAAACACTTATACTTGCTGTTGCTGATTGATGACATGGAAAAGAAAAAATATATATTAAAAACATGTGTTTAATTTTCAACTAGAGTAGTACATGTTAATCTTGTACCAAAGATAAGCTCCATGAGAAGTGTTTTTTTTTTTTTTATAAACCCATAAGAAGATCTTAATTATACAGTGTGAAATATCGATGATAATTTTATAATTATTTATTGGAAAAAATGTGTATCATTTTGAAGGATTTTGAGATAGAGAATTGACAAAAATATGTGGGTCTCACCTCTTTATAAGAATAAAATGATATAAATTGTGTCTACCAAAAAAATAATATAAATTGTGTTATTTAAAAAAATAAATAATTTCCCTTATTTGTTTTAATACTTTTTTATCTATTTTTATCACCATTAATTATTTTTATACAGTTATAATTTCACATCATGTTAACTAAGAAAAGGAAGAATCTACACTCTCATCATCTATCAATAGCATCAGAGCTATACAGTCAGTATTAGGCACAGAGGCAGAGGCAGACGATTCTGCCGGCACAATATCCGCCGGTACTCCGCTGTCAGCAGCTACCACTGGCCGGCGTGAAGCCGTAACGGGGGTCCCACTGACACTCAAGACAAAATAGCCACATAAAAAAGTACTCTAAAAAAAATATATAGCTTGATAATGATCATGCAGAGTTAATTATCCTTCTTTCTCCCTCTTTGTTTAACCACGTATCATTAATTCTTTATATTTAATAATAATTTAATTTTTATTCAGAAAAAGTAAAAACTGGCCTCTGTGGCTCTGTGGTCTGTAGTTAATGATTCAGTGAGATTTATTAAAGCCGTCGACTTTTTCCAACATGTTGCTGCGACATGGTTCTAAAAGGGGTTCAAGTTCCTATACAAGTTCGTTAGTCATAGACATGGTTATCATTTTCATTTTACTTAATAAAAATATTAAGAGGTAATGATAAAATTTAAAAATAAATTAATATTTTCTTAATTTAAAATAACAAAAATAAAAATATATCAATTTTTTAAAGTATTAATTATTTTAAAACAAACGTAATGTACTGCTAATGCATGATACTAATGTTACCGTAATTAATTAATTATCCTATTGTGAGTAAAGATTAACATCAAAAGTATACTTTCACCCAAAAAGAAAATGAAACCAAAAAAAATACTAAATTTTTTTAAGGATAAAATGTTTATATTAGATATGTAATATATAAATATATTAATAAACTTTCATTTAGTAACTTAATTTTTTTTGATTGAATTAAATCAGAAATTTTATAAATAAGTTACTATGAATTAAATCCCATCATCTCGTTTTCTAATTAACGATGGATAAAATAATTAATGTAAATTTTATTTAATCATTTAAGTTTTTAGGTTAAATTAATTTTTTATAGTTTGGCTTTTTTCCCTAACCAGTTTATCGGCGCAATTTTTTTAAAAAAAATATTAAATTAATAAAATTCTTATTACTTCAACTAATAATTATTATCAATAATATTTAATTTTGAATAATGCTTTCATTGTCTTGATTTCAAAATATTATAAGCAGTTAGTTTTATTTACGGCGTTAGCAAACAAGTTCAGCTTTAAAAGTGGGCATGAGGAATGCATACTTCGAGAAAAGGGGAAAAATTTAATATGATTTAGGATCACTGAATCTTTTGGTGTTCCTTCTCACAACATTAATTTTCTCTTTTCTTTTTTACCTCTATTATTTTCCCATTTTTTCATTTTACCCTCCTATTTACACTAACGGACGACCTAAAAATGATGGTCCCGGATCAGTATAAATAACCTCGAGAAAAGGACTTGGAATCATTGTTATTAGACTTGGCTCCATCGATTCAAGTTGGGTTAACCTGAAACTCGATTATTGGATTCGTTTAAGTCAAGTATCAAACCTATTATATATCGGACCAATCAAAACTTATGACGTCACAAAAATCGACGGATTATGCAATTTTATTTTATTTTAAAAAAAAATTGTCTTATTTTGTTTGAAAAAGTGTGAAACTTCTTATAAAAATTTGTGTAATTTTATTTGCTGGTAATATATTTACTCTATTACAGTCACCTCAAATCTCAATTTTCAAAGCTAAATTTTACATTAAATTAAGATAATGTAACATATTAAGTCCTAACAAATACTTTTTTATGGGAACAACTAATATGTCTCTTGTCATGTTTGATAAAATTCTATACTTTGAGTTATTGCTCTTCCACCATTTAAGGACGACAAAGGAATTTAGAATTAAGAAAACTTGCGTTTGTCAAGTGAGAAGATTGCGAAAAAATTAAAAAATAATATATTATTTTATTAAAGTGAAAAAATATTTATTCTTTTAAATGACACAATTTATATCCTTTCACTCTTATAAAGAAGTGTGACTCACACCTTTATTTTTTGTGTCAACTCTCTCTCATCCTTTATCTATCTCTTTCTCTCTCTTAAAATGACACAATTTTATATCCTTTAAAATGATACACATTTTAGCCTTTATTAAATAATAACAAGATATTGTTTTATTAAAAAATAATATATTATTATATTTATATTAAAAATAGGAGCCGGACTTGGAGGTAAAACCTACTAAAATCTGTTTGTGTTTTAATTTCTAAACAAGTATTTAATGAGTTAAAACTTGTATTATTTTTAAAATGGATAAAGTGAAGTAATGTTAAAGACAGATCAAGCTATAGGATCTTAATAAACTGTACCATCTATTTACACCCGTAATTACTTGGAAGACACAACATGCTTTCATTCTCACAACGCAATAAATGTCTCAGTTGTACTTTTCAATTAAGCTTATGAAAATGACCTGATTACGTTACCTTAGTCATGTGGTGGTGCTTAGAGGTTTGGTGGAGTTGGATTTAACTTACCACGGGCATTGAATAATAATGTAATTGGATTTTTTCAAATCAGACCAAAATTAATTTGATAAATCAGATTCATTTATTATTTTCATAAAATAAATAACTTTACTTATTATTTATACGTAAGTCTTATATTTTTAAAAGTTAAAAATAATCAAGAGATAATTTTTAAATATGTTAAAACAAATTATATTATTAAATCATAATTATTTTTTTTAATTAATATGAATTAAAGTCAATAAATTGTAGAATTTATCACGAATTTTAAAAATTATACATCTTAAAGTAGGGTAAATAATCCGTTTACAATTTTTTTTTACAAATTACACTAAATATGATGGGTCATATACTTTTAGAGAGGGATATTCTAACTACCAAAATTTTCCACTACCATTTTATTACCTATCTAGTCACCATTAGATTAATATTTTTTCTCTCTTCAAATTTTTTTTAACATTCTCTCTCTTTGATCCAATGGTGATGTGATGGGTAGTAAGTTAGTAGTAAAATTTTTTAATAGTTAGAATATCCTAACTCATACTTTTAATTGAAATATGATTGATCATACTTGGTATAATTTGTAAAAATTTATAAACAAAAAATTTACAAATATAACGTTTACTAAAATATTATCTAACATTAGATTGAGTCAAGACATTTAAGAGCGTGCCTCCAATTTAAACAACTAATAATAAAAGGCACGATTAAGTTAAACAGGCGTAAGGATAATAAGTTTTATATCAAATATTTATCCTTAATTTTCACGTGTTTATCAGTTATAATTTATTAAAAATTAATAATTAATTAATGCGTGTGTGATCCAAAAAATCATAATTATTAAATTTATGAAAATCAACAATTAAGTTTTGGTCTAAAATTTAATATCTTTACGCTGATATAAATTGATGATGTCCCATTAAATAAACATTATATCCACTTATAGTCTAAATTCAATCTAATTATTTGGCTCAAGTCGAGTCGAATCCTCCTAGTCCTACACATCAGTTGTTTAAATGCAGAACTTCTCCTAAATTTATTTCCACGATATATAAATCCCTTGGGCTTGTAAAAATAGTTACAATGAGTGTAGTTTTATATATCACTATTTAAAATTATTTAATATTTTGTAAACGTAAAATGTATTTTAAAAATTGATATCTCTGCCAATATTTTTTTATTTTTTTTTTAAATACCGAACTTCTCGTTCCGGTTCCATGATGATATTAATTAGTTGAACCAGCCTCCCAAGCAACCATGAAAATAGATACTAAGCGAGAATGACGGACGATGTGATTGTGCAACCACAAAAGACACGTATAACATTATAACAACATTTTAAATGACATAATTATAATTATATGCTCTCCGCCGGTGTGAATAGAGAGAAAGAATCAACTTTCATATTATAATTGGGTTTATCATCTATCATTTAACATGACCAGAAAAACTTTCCTACACTCACAACATTTTGTGGGGCTCGCAGCAAAAAAAAAAAAAAAAAAAATCCGGCACGCAAAACGAATCTCTATAACATAACACAATCACTTTTCCTACAACATAACTCTTATAAAACCCATTATAATTATATACTCTCCGGAATATATAGTTGTGAAAGTTAAAATGACATAAGCTTATATTGTTTAAAAAGACACACACTAAACCCAAAACTTATTTGTGGATGATCTGTCAGTATAAACAAAGGGCAAGTAGATCAATATCGGATCTTGTGCTCTCTCTAGATACCCATTAACTATGTATATTACGAGTAGCAAAAAACTTTACACGATTATGAGGCCTTAGCCAAAACGAGGATGGTCTAGGTTGCCCTTATTCATCAAAGGTCGAGGTCTTTCCATCTTTTTCACCTCGGTTGATGTAACACCCCGTATATATCCGGTAATGTTATCATATTATCGTATTAAGCTGCGCTTAATTAAAAATGCGGAATATCTTTTTCTTTTCAATTATGATGTCATTATCATTACCAACATGCTTATTAATCAATTAATAAAAACATTGTCTGTATGTAATTGCAATAAAACAGTTAACTGAAATACCTCGTTAAATAAATAACAAAAGCATTAGTCTCTAGTCACGGAACTACAACACGTAGACCGGACCAACAATCAGATTATACAACTCAGCTCAAAGCACTAACAATAAGTGACATGGACAAATCTCATGCTCACACAAATAAGGCAACAAAGCCCAACATCAATCTCAACATCTAAAGCATAATAATAAAGGTGCGGAAACCATAAACAGCATCCAATTCAGTCATGCTATCATCAAAGAAGTAATAACATAATCATCAATCAAGCTCTGACCTCTTGCCGCCAGAGACATCAGCCCCCATACTACCTGAACCTGAAATAAGCATTCCCCAAACGTGAGGTGAGATCTCTAACAAGAAATCTCAGTAAGACAAGGGGTCCTCAAGGATCTTCCACCCCAAGCTCACTTACATGTGCAATATAAGTTTAAAAGCAGCTCATCATCATCAGTTCTAAAATAGTGCAATGCAGCAGATAATCATATCATGTGTGTCAATACTATTATACTGGCCAGAGAAATGCAGGAATACGTCTATCTCCTACATATAGTGCAAGACGCCACTTGCATCCACCCCGGATTACCGTATTGTATAACGCCACATACTCAGGCTTACGGTCAAGATGGAACAACACATGCATATTAAAAGCCATTACATGTAGAGTTCAATCAACATTTCATATATCAAAAAACATGTAACACAGCATGCATAAAACCATACCCCCATGGGACATGGTGGAACCACAACATGGCTAAACTGAGGACATGAAAGCTTACTTTGCAAGTTAACACCCAAAGCCAAGAGTCCACAGCTCAAAGTCCAAACACAGCAGAATCACATTCTGTTATGGACCAGCATTAGATCAATAATTATGCACCTTAAGCATACAACTTAAAGACAACGCATTTCCTCTACGTTTTACGTCTTAAGTCTCTATACCAACCCATAAGCCCTTAATCACTTGATTCTGACTTAGTTCAATAATTACAGAAGTCCAACTTCCTTAATCTAGGGTACACAAACCCCCAATAGCCTACTGTACACACAGCACAGCTACTGTTCTACGAAATCCCAGAATATCCGGATATTCCTCGGGGCATATCGGGATATGCAATATCTGGATATCTTATTGACCATATCCGGATATGCAATATCCGGATATCCCGATCCCCATATCCGGATATCCCATATCCGGATATTTCATATCCGGATATCTGTTCGACAAATATCTGGATATTTCACGACAGAATGCAGTTTCTGCATTTCGTGAATATATCATTCCAAGGTTCCATTTTAACACTTCAAAACGTTAAAGCGTGCATTTTTATACCTTCTTAGGTTAACATACCAGTTGGTTACTTGCTTAACATATTAACATGCAAAGATATCTATTTTACTCATCAAAACACAAGATCAAGGTTGGCAAAGCTTACCATAGGCTTAAAACAGAAAATGGAGGTGCTCTTGGAGCTCACAACGAGCTCCTAAGGTTTTGACTTTACACCAAACGAAAATATCTTCACAAAGGTGGGTTCTTTCACCAAAAAATAACTCATTGGCACCACAAAAGCCAAGCCAAAGGTCCAAACTCTTTCTAAACCCAAAGTCAGAAGCTCACTCCCTCACAACTACCTTCACAACTCAGAAAGGGACACACACTTCCTTCACAAAGCTCACACACACTCAACCAAGTGTTTATATGGGGAAATAAAGAAGAAAAGGTGAAGACTTGGTCCAAAAACAAGCATGGGAGGCTCAAGAAGGATGGTGGCAGCAGGTGGCTCCAAAACTCATGCAAGGTGGCTGAAGGATCGGCCTAGGTTATTGTGCAAGGGCCTATAATAAGAGTATTTATAGCCAAAACACCCTTAAACACACAGTATTAACTTTAATTTCTACGCTTAGCATTTTAATCCCAAACTTTGGAATCTTAACCTAATCAATTTTACAATAATTATCATATTTTTCTTATAATTTTTGGAGCACCTTTTCGGTACGCGCTTTTCCATAGACAGTATCAGTTCTGACATCAGATCTCATTATTTGGACTTGAAACTCGTTTTACAGGTCCTACATATTATTCTAGTAATTATCATGCACTTGTTATAATTTTCCGGGATACTTTTTCGGTACGCATTTATATTGACTAGCAGAACCGATCTGCACTTTTCTTCCGAAAAGCGACTTTCAACATTCTTACCCACTAATTATAATTATTAAAGCTCATAATAATTATTATGGTCAATTATGGAATTATTTCCTAATTATCACAATTAAATCATTAATTACCTTAGTTAACGGTGCAAGATCTTACAGTTGAGGCCACTTCCCTCCATATTTGAGATCTTGGTAGGTTGAGTGTAACATTCTGGGTGCTGACGAGGGCGGCGAGTGATCCCCGGTGCGAAAAGGCATGGGGCAAAAGGGCACAGACAAGGAGCGACTCTTGACAGGCTTTTAGCGGGGGTTACGTGAATGAATCGAATCGACACCCAAAAGAAAGAGATTCCAGAGACTGTGCAGGTATAAGACTGCATAGTTGGGAATAACTTATAAGAAATAATTTGGGAATAACTTATAAGAAATAATTTGTACTACCTATACTAACAAGATGCATCTACTTTTCGGTAGCCCATAACAGAAGAACTTCATAATTAAACGTGTTTGTCTTGCTGTAATTATGGGATGAGTGACCTATTGGGAAGTTTTCCCATGAAGTGTGTGAGTGAGGATAAATGCACACTAAAAAGTCTCACCTTAGTGTGTGGGGATAGTCATTGATTCTCGAAGCAACCAGACGTTACATTGAGCGGTGCATATTTCTCATATCTTCCTCTTGGTGAAGGCCTTTCCTCAGGCTTTTTACCCTAGAAGTCAGTCTGCCTCCTGTTTTCGGCTTCTCGAATCTACTCGAACTTATTCTCTAGTCAGTATTCTCTATTTCCATTTGCTTCAATCCATGGTACTTTTTTATCAGGTAGTGAATTCTACCAATGTTCTGACCGGATCCTTATAAACAGACTTCGCCAGCCTTAAGGATCCATGTAACCCTGCTACGACTAAGTGTACATAAACATTCTCTGACAACCCTAAGACTTGTAATGCCGCTTCTTTAAAACGGTCCAGGTACTTCTGTAAGGTCTCGCCGGGTTGTTGTCCTATTTTTCCCAAGGCAAAATCTGACTTTGGCTGCTTTTTACTAGTGGCAAAATTTAACAAAATTCTTTCACCAAACTCTTCAAAGGACCTAATAGATCCAGTTGGTAATGAAGAGAACCACATATAAGCTGCTCCTATCAAAGTTGTTGCGAAAAGTCGTGTAATCAATGATTCGTCTACACTCTTGATATACATGGCTGTATCGAAAACGTCCAAATGGACTTGAGGGTCCTTACTTCCATCATACTTTGGAAATTCAGATAAATACAAATTTCCTGGGAAGGGTGCATCAATAATTCAAATTCAGATAGTCATTGTATTGCCCCCCTGTGATACTTCCTCCTACGCACTCCCGATACATCATTTGGGTTTCTGGGTTGCCTTGCTTGATCATAAGACAAAGCGTTTTCAGCTACTCTCTGCACCATTTAACTGTTATTTCCTCTATGTCCTCCCTGCAAGTGACATCTATTGTTTCTCCTTTCATGTTGAACAAATTGGTCATTTGGGGTCGCTCATTCCCTTACATTATTGTTTCTTCTATCCCGGATGAGAGCCGGGTTATCGACCCTTCTTTGGCCTTCTCCAGCTACGTGCCCCATTTGATCGAGGTCGTTTATATGCTCAATGTCATCCCGACGGGGACTTGATATTCTTAAGTCGTTCATAATCTGAGTCATAGCCCGTCTAGGATCCGGGTTCCTGGCTTGCCATAATCTAGCTTCCAGACCCCGGACCTGCCGTGCATCTTCTTCTCTTTGAAGTTGGTTTCATCTTTCCATCTTTTCCATCCTCCTTAGGACCGCAGCCACAACCAGATCCGTGACCCGCGGGTCACGATTAACTTCGACAGGGATCTGTCCTTCATTTAGGGCATGCACACCAATTGGTTGCCGCCCCTCGAGATATGGAGTATTCCGATTCACAACACAAGATTCAATATTGATCTACTAGCCCTTGGATAGACATCTCTGTCATACTGACAGAACATTGGCGCCGTCTGTGGGGAGTTCATATTTGAAAACTCAAGAAAAATATGGCACGTACGACCAGGAGTGATTACTAGCAGCCATTGGCAGTAAATGCACATAGGGCCATAATACATGAAGATCCTGCGGATTAGCATGTTCCTGAGAACCAGCGGGCGATGGATCATAACGCCATGCACGTCAGCGAGTGCTTTCTGATACTACACCATCGCCATTTTGGCTAAGGCCCCACAATCGCGTACAGTGATTTGCTACTCTCAATATACTTAGTTCATAGGTATGTAGAAAGAGCACAAAATCCGATATTGATCTACTAATTCTTGACTAGACATCTCTATCATACTGACAGAACAGTAGACAAGTGGCACAACTCTATTAAGAGTGTGATTATATTTTATTATCATTTAATTTTAATTCTTTATACTTTTACAATCAAAAAATAATTGACAAATTTTTTCACATTTTACTTTTCAAAGGGGACTATTTTCATCTAAATAGGTTATCATATCAGTTTTTTAAACCAATTGAATTATTAATTCAAGATTAAGATTTTTTTAATAAGGAAACAATATACATATACATATTTCACGAGCTGATGATTTATCTATGTGAAAATTTTCACTTAACAGTTGTTAAAGTCAACATTTATTGTTAGGAAAATATTAGTCTCATTTTATAAGTGATTAATATCTCATATCATAGATACAAAATATGTGGGACCCACTCATTTATTTATTTTACTTTACTTTTTAAAAGAATAGACATTACATACTCAATGTATATGACATAAGATATCAGTCTTTTATAGCACGAGATTAGTATCCCCTTAGAATGCTTATTTTGATTAACCCAAACAATAAGTATTTATTATTAATTCTGAGCCTACCATTGAGAACACCAAGTCAGATACTTCTGTTAAAATAGAGGTAATCATGTATTATTCAGTTAGACTGATGAATCTAAACAAGTAGACCTAATTCAAAACAATAAACTCAATTTACCTCAGGTATTTGGTTTTAAAAAGACTTATTTTCATAAATAACACTTAAATATATAAAAATATAACAATTTAATTCAAACCAACCAAAATTTAATTGAAATGATTTAATCTGAATTAGTCAAAAAAATTTGTCAAACTCAATTGAAATTATTAGTTGATTTAGACTGTTAATTAATGATTATTTGACAAACCAACAAATTTGTTTTGACAAAATCAATTCAAATTAAATGGTTTTGACAAAAACTAAGGCTATTTCATTATTTTGTCTCTCATTAATTATTTAATAACCATTTTGTCCATGATTGTAAATTATCTACTAATCTGCCCCTTCTTAATCGATTAAATTGAATATTTAATCGATTAAATGGTCACATGAAGATTTAATCGATTAAATCTTCAATTTAATCGATTAAATTTTCCTCTTTATCAAAAAAAATAGGGAGATTTAATCGACTAAATCTTCAAGTCAACGATTTTTGCCTATTTTGAATCGATTAAATTTTTGGCTTAATTGACAAAAGATGGACAGATTAGTAGATAGTTCTAAGTGATGGCCAAAATGGTTATTAAATAATTAAATAATTTTGACAAAATCAATTCAAATTATATGGTTTTGACAAAAATTAAGGCTATTTCATTATTTTGTCTCTCATTAATTATTTAATAACCATTTTGTCCATGATTACAAATTATCTACTAATCTGCCCCTTCTTAATCGATTAAATTGAATATTTAATCGATTAAATGGTCACATGAAGATTTAATCGATTAAATCTTCAACTTAATCGATTAAATTTTCCTCTTTATCAAAAAAATAGGGAGATTTAATCGACTAAATAGAGAGATTTAATCGACTAAATAAGGAGATTTAATCAACTTCTTCAAGTCAACGATTTTTGTCTATTTTGAATCGATTAAATTTTTGGCTTAATTGACAAAAGATGAACAGATTAGTAGATAGTTCTAAGTGATGGCCAAAATGATTATTAAATAATTAATGAGGGGCAAAATGGTGAAAATGCCCAAAAACTAAAGTTGACAAACTAAATTCAATACAAATTTTTTAAAAATATTTTTATTTGATTCAACATATACAAATTCTCAATTCAAATTTAATTAATTGTTTTTTTTCTTTCTTTCTGAAATCCGTCCAAACCAACTGGGTGTAGCTTTACATTAAAATAGTTCAAAATTTCCAGAGAGAAAAGTAAAGAAAGAACTCAGAAGTAGCTAGCTAGTCAACAAAAAAAGGAGTTGACTGAGAGCCAGTCAAAGAAAAAAGAAGCAGAGTATGTTGTGATCGGGTCAAAAGATGGTATTATAGAGTTAGAAAGTAAATAGTAATTGCAGAACAGTCATATCATGGTTAGAAGAAAGCGAATAATCTAGGAGATACGCACCAGTTCCCAAAATGAGGTTTTTTTATCAGAATATTTGTTTTGTTTTGTTTGTTTCTTTTTAGCTTATAATGCCCGCAGATGTGGTTGAGACATTATGAGGAGGGAATAGGGACTGGTTGATAATTGATTGTACCCATCATAGAACCCGTGAAGCCCATGCACACTGCACTGCATGAAACTGATGTTGCTCGTATATAAAATAACAATGATCATAATGTGACGTGAAACTATGATAGTTTAATGATGCCCACATCTTAAATATTACATAAAACTCATCATACATTAGGGCCCCATAGAGACAAGAAAGTACATGATTATATATTAGTAATTTAGTATCATATGAACAACAGTAGTGTAAAAAGAGATTTTAGTCACATTTTCTTAAGCTCTATTTCCTATGCCAACCGTGGAACAGTGACCATTTAGTCACATTTGGACAAAAAAATTACCAGATTACCACACCAACAGTAAATTTTGCCAAAATGTCACGCGACATAATTCGCTACACAGTATAGCGAATTATGCATGCAAGTAATTCGCTATATAATGTATCGAAACATGCTACGTCAGAACCAAAAAATGCCATGTGTCAAAATTCTTGAAATTCGCTATCCTATATAACGAATTTAAACAATTTTGAACATGACATTTTTTGGTTCGGAGCATCTGACGTGGCATATTTCGCTACACTGAGTAACGAATTACTTGCATACATAATTCGCTACACTGTGTAGCGAATTATGCCGCGTGATATTTTGACAAAATTTACTGTTAGCGTGGCAGTCTGATAATTTTTTTGTCCAAATGTAACAATTTGGCCACTCTCCCGGCAACCGTTTACATTTTTGGTCAGGTGCGACCCACTAGTCCACTGTACCAGAAATCTCAAAATAGGTCGATTTATTATTAATCATAATTAAAAATTAAATGACCACTTGATATAATTAATTAAGTATTATTCCTTAATATATACTATTATTCAAAAGAGATTTTTTAACTTTAGTGTTTAGTTTTTTAAAAAATAAATATAAAAAAATAAATCTACAAATGTTATATTTACTTGAAAAATATTTTATTATTTATTAAAATATTGAAAATAAATATAAAAAAATAAATCCAATACATGGCTAAGATTATATATTATTTATGATACTCATATCAAGCAATGCTAAATCACTCTCTCCTGACATATATAATACAATTTTACTTCATAGGATTTCCCTCAAATTTATACAAATCTCTTTTTAAATTATTAATTGTATTGTACGCCGTTCTAAATTAGCCCTCGAAATTTTATCACTAGGTTTGCAGGATTCCCAATTAACCAATATAAAAACTTGCACACAAATAAGAGACGGAAGTCAGCCCTTCCCTTTGGGTCCTGGCCTGTATGAATTAGGGACAAATAAATCTCAATAATAAAGACTCATATGGACCAAAAGTCCTATCCAAAATTATAATTATATAAATTGTTTTTTATCATATTCAATACATTAAAAAATATTTTAACAAATAAATATTTAACAATTTCTTAACATATTTTATACAAATTATAATTTTTCTTAAAAAGTGATATCCGTAAACAAATATTCAACTGAAAATGTAAACAAAATTTTAATATAAGTGAAAATTTATTTATTACATTTACTAAATTCACTGTTAAAGGATGTAATCAAATAAATATTTTTTCCGTAAGGGTCATAACAGAATACAATAACTCTAATATAAAATTAAAGGTAATGATGGAAAAATTATTTTAATATCAATATTGGATAACTGCTCTTAGTATATTATATATTTGAAAGTAAAATCATTGATTTCCTTCAACTACTACTGTTCCAAAAAACTTTTTAGTTATTAAAGATTACCAAGGAGCATTGTATACAGTATGTTTCAATACAAATTTGGATATATAACGTGCATAGATGTTAATAGAAAATTTTATTTTCATTGATGTGCAAATGAAATTATTGGTTGAAACATACCACTGCTGAAAAATTCATGCATATCACTGTTGAAAAATTCATTTTTGTTGTACAATATTATGAATGGCCTTTCACCTTGTTCAGAACATTTGACTATTTGATTTTCATGATCTTTGATGTATTCTATAAACATCACATTAATGGTGTGTTGTCCAATGAGGAGTGTTGTAAAATATTAGAATGACCTTTCACATGTATTATGATGATATTTCACATGTTCATAACATTTGATTCTTTATTTTTCATGATTTTTGATGTATTCTATAAGCATAACACTAATCGAGTGTTGAATTGTAGAATACATGCAAAAGAGATGTTGTAAAATATTTTAGATAACTTTTTATATGGTTCATAACATGTAATTCTTTGTTTTTCATTACTTTTATTTTACAACCATCACACTAATGGTGTGTTGAATTGTAATTAATTTTGTATAAAATCCTATGTAAGAACATATCTTAAATGAAAAAAATAATACTTAGCGAATTCAAAATATGATAATATTTCTTATTCTTATGTTATTCTTCCTTTGATTTTCGTTCAATACTTTATTTTCCTTTATTTCACATTTCACTATTTCTTATATTTTCCATCAAATTCACAACAATTTATACTGATATTATGTTTATAATTTGTTTTATATTTATAAATATTTAAATTTATATCATTTTTAGTTTTTTAAATAATAAAAATTTTAATGAAGAATTTTTTTTGATCCGTAGCCCATGAAATTATAGGGCTTTGAAAAGACCCTAATAAACAAAGGGCTTTGCGAGCTGGCCCATAGGCTTCCACCCATTGTCACAACTCTAGTCTAACAATTTGCAGTAAAGATATTTCAGTTGAACAATGTGGTACCTAATTAACAACAAAGACTACATCTTCAGTATAGCCTTATGATGCGTTTTAATTTAAGCTAAAAAAACAAACATCAAATTCAAGAGGGACAAAACCGTAGTATGACATCTCTCAACATTAGATGCGTCCAAAATGGTCATGCAAAAGCAGATCGTGATTTTCAAGGAACACATGACAACAAATTCACATCCTACACTATCCCCGTAATCACCCTCATGGAAGAGATTGAACAATTGAAAGGGGATGAGGAAGATGAAAAAGTTAGAAAAATGTTTTGTTCTAATTAATGACACGAATATTGCATCAATCAACAACCACTTTCCCTTTTCAATTAAAGCAACAGCGAGTGCAAGAAAATAACCCATCCTTTGGTGTCTTCATCGATCAGGACACTGGATCAGCATTATGCCATCCCTTTGTGCATGGAGGAATGCTCATAAACTCATCAAATTCTTGTACATGAACATCACAGCACTTCCACTGCAAAATAACGAGACAAGAGAAAAATAAATGCAGGACTAAGAACCATATTACGAATGCAAGCAATTAAAAAAATCAGAATAAACCAAGAATACTAAGTTGAATACTCAATACCGACCCCTCTTTTCCGGTCATGAAAAACAGCAGGGCCAGGATGGTAGCTGCAAGCAGCGTCATGATTATCCTTTTCCTTGAAAGTTTGACCACATCCTTTGTTTTTGCATATTTGGGGCTCATTTATATCAACTATCTTCTTAGGAGGTTTCAGAGCCTGAATATTTGAATTGTTTTCAGCAGAGGCATCTCCATCAAGATTTACGGGTTTGTCTGCCACAATATTTACAGGCTTGCCCTGTGAACCTAAAAAACAGGAGAGGGGGGATGAGAAAAGAAATTTTAGCTCAGGAAGCATGATACAAGGATTATTCAAAAACAACTAATAGAAAGACTTAAGAATTAAGACACTGCCAACAGCAGAGACATATGTATACCATGATCTGAGCAAAAGAAACCCTGCCGACACCTAGAACAAGAGTCCTTTGAAGTTGCATTGGATGAAGGAGCTGCAGTTGGAGGGGGCATGGTCTTCTTCTTCACCAGTGCAATTACTTGCTTCTCTGTTGTATGTTTTCCTGTCTTACATCTTGATTATAAATAAAAACTTTGATCAACAAATGCAGAGAATATTAAAATAAAATAAAGAAGAATAGACAAGGGTAATTATTTTTTTAATTCTGAGGATATTGATGCAAGCAAAATAAGCTGTTTCATCACTAACATCATGCAAAATCTAATACTATAGAGGTCTGACGGAGATAAATTTAGACACAAGCAAAATCAACCGCATGAGAAAATCAGATTGTCCTAAGGAGCAGTAGATAATTTCACTTGCAAATGTTATAAGAAAATTTGCACTAGACTTATTGCTAGATGGAACCCTCTTTGAATTTCCATTTCACTAGTCTTGCACTTAGAAACCATATTTTCCTCAGTCAGCATTTATTGCCACCAAAAGTACCTTCAAAGTAGGAATTGGCAATGAAGAATGGACTCTTGCAAATGAAAAACTCACAAAGATCGCAGATCTAAAATACAGTTAATTGTTCTTGAAATAGCATAATTCAGCAAAGGTTAGTGGTGACTTCCTTCCAAGTATATGTAAATTTGTAAAGGAAATCAACCCATGCATAAGCGGAAAATGAAGTCTATGTTATTTAGCGTAAAGCATCAATACTCCCCCATGCAAATTTTGACTACCCATCTCTATGGTCCTTTTGCATTCTCCAAAACAGAAAGTCAACTCTATGAACTATGAATAGATTATACTCAAGAAAAGCAAACTCTTACAAACAGACCAATTGACCACAGACCAAATCTTCATATTCTAAAACAGGAGACTAGAGAAAAGGAACGCATAAGATGTCT
The DNA here is from genome assembly GCA_032173675.1 of Gastrolobium villosum. Classification (NCBI taxonomy): domain Eukaryota; kingdom Viridiplantae; phylum Streptophyta; class Magnoliopsida; order Fabales; family Fabaceae; genus Gastrolobium; species Gastrolobium villosum. Next base: position 8,274 of record JAVKPL010013708.1, on the reverse strand, counting down.
CACCCAGGAATTTCCAAAAACAAAGTAAAATCGTGACTTCTTTTCTTGCAACAACTCCATTCTTTCATCCCATCATGAAATAACGGCTGGAAATTAAAGTGAAAGCTTAATCAATTGTAAAAACTGATAACTAATCGTCATAGAAAAGAAAACATTTGAAGAAATAAATTAATAGGTATGGACTTACTCCCTGAACAAATGAAGATGCCCAGCATTAAATCCATGTCCCAAACATGCCAGGTGGAAAGTGAATCAGTAAAATCCCGTCATGATGCCATGTAATAAATCAACAGAATGATATAACAATGGATATAAAGCTTAGCTTTGTTTATGAGTAATTGAGTATGCACTAGTGATGATATTAGCAAAAAGAATGTTATAAAAGCTCATGCAACCATGATGCATACAAACAAAATTTAAATCAAGAAAGTCCGTTACAGATTTTTCCAAAGTTAAACAGTGGTTTTAGTGCAGTATACATAACATTTAAACAAATAATTCTCTAAATTCAAACTAAAAATCAGGAAAAAATCAATATAACATAGAATAGTGCCAATAAACAGAATCCTCACATGGAAACAACTTCTAGTCTATATATCTGACAAGGATAACAATCTCAGAACCATTTATAAGATTAAATTAGAAGAGCTTTTTGCAAGGGCTGCTTATTCTTGAATTCATACAATACAAGCCTAATCCTCTATGACTATAGACAGGGATAACTGCCCTTGCAAAATGCAAAGTTTCAATGAAGCTCTAGTGCATTTCTGCACTAGCTACAGAAGATGAAGACAGTTGTCGAAGACCAGAACCAAATAACATCAAGACCCCAAGAGAATAAGCAATAAGCAAAATAGGTGCTCTTTATATAGATATATGAAAATGGAAACTAAACCATATATAAAGAAAATAAAAATCAATTTTACGATTAATTATTAAGAAAAAAAAGAATAAAACGATGAAGGGTTGGTTATTGACAAATAGAAATTAGCAAGCAGCTATGAGAAATTTTCTTTCATGGGCAATAGAATCATGCAACCAAATTTTTAAACATTTGCTTCTTAGAGGATGTGTAAAGGGTAGAAAGACAATGGGATTGATCCTCAGCACCTCAAATTAAATAATTGTCGTTACTCAACCTAAATCACCCCCTGGCTCACATACAAGTGAGCAGCTCTTACATTGTTCTATGATACCATGGATCCTTGACCAAAGTACTAAATGTAATTAGTTATAGTACACGTGTCGCCTGAGCTGAACTTCCATATTATAATAGCCTCAAAAGCATTAAGCATAGGCAAAGTTTTAACCAAACCAAGATCTTTAATCTACTGTAATAACAAGTTATAAGAGTGAAAAGCTGGAAGAACAGGCTACCCAATTTACAGATAGATCAGTTAATTCTTGAATGATATTGGGAAAGCTTATGCAGTACAATTAAATCAAGGGCTACTGATACCAAGAATACAAAAAAGATAAAAGAAAAGAAAAAATTATAGTTAGGGCAAGGTATCAACTGAAATTCAAAGATCAGCATTGATAGAGCTGAATGATCGAAGTCAATGGGAAGAATGCATATATAAGTTATAAAGATGGAAACTTGGATGTGTGGGTGTGTGAATTGGGGAGGGGGAGAGAGAGAGAGTGTGTGTGTACCGAATCATGGTATTGACAGGAACCATCGGGGTTATCGTCCTCGTAGAACATAGCATCGCAGCCAATCCTCTGGCATCGAAGTTTAACACTTCCCTTCTCCATTCTCCACCTTTCCGGAAGTTTCAGGGGGAATAAAATGGAAAATAGTTTAGTAGAATATCTATCTTAACTATTTTATTTTATTCATCGGACACACCAAAATCAAACGGGTTGGGCTTTGAAGCTGTTAAAAGTAAAGTAAAGTAAAGAGAAAATAAATAAATAAATACAGATTCCTCACAGTTTCCAGGTTGGAGTTCGAGACCCATGAAATTCTTACAAGGAGTATTTTGAATTTTTTATCTAGAGAAAATTACACTCCAACAGGTTTCAGCTTTGAAATAATTGTTATTATAATGAAATCTGTTAACGATATGGTGGACAATAGTGTGAAAATTCTTAAATCAAAATTATATTGATTTTATTGCAAAAATAATATTTAAATTTATTGATTTTTTTTTGAATAAATTCAAAGGTTCCTCCGGCCGTAACTGGAGACTAACCCCGACCGTAACCGGAGACTAATCTCATCGAACACCGTCAGACCTTTCCGGGTGGCTCTCGCAAATCGATTTTTTTTTTTTAATTGCACAAAGTTACATTATAGATTTTACACAAGTTTATATTTAATTTTATGACTTTCTCTTCTTTTTTTCGATATATCTTTAACTAATAAGGCAAAGCTTCCTCCAATCTGTTGGATGGTGATTTCCCGTTTCCGATGACTCTTCCTGGCCGGATAACTTGGGATATACATTTCCGATGAGGTGTTACCGTGTTAGTTTGTACAACTGATGGGATTGGCTCCTAACCTTATGGCCAACTTTAAGATGAGACAAGTGAGTAACTTTGTGTAACTTATTTTATATCTATTATAATTTTAATCAATTGTTAATGTAAATTTGTTTTAAACTTACTTATTAAATAAATATAATTTTTAATTGATTGTTATTGTTCTGCCTGTTGGCAGATGTGTCCAACGTAGGTTGGATGATTGATTTTGGATACGGGTGTTTCTCTCTAGATGCCTATAGATTAGGTATCAGGGAGGAACGTGGATCACTGACACTGACCTAGGCGTATGCCTTCAAGGTGTGTGTGTGATCTAGTATTTGAGATTAGAGAAATGTGTCCCTTACTGCTCTGCTTACCTGCCTTATATAGCCCGGCTCTAGGGTTTGGTGGCTGGCCGAGGTGCAGTGTGGATTTTGGGCCGAGGTGCAGAGTGGGCCTAGGTCTAGCCCATAACAGTTGCCCCCCAGCTCGGTAGGCTGAGTTATCTGGATGCCGAGTTGCGTTGATCATCTGACCTGAGACATCTCGGTTGTATAGCCGATATGAATTTACATGCCAGTCTTCCATCTTGCGGTCATCCTCCACGTGTTTCAAGCCATCATGATGCGTATCGTTTGATTATCTTTGCGCCGTCTTGGCATTTAATGCGACTGCGACTGTACAGATATCAATCGTTTTGTCTTGTCAGGTGCTTTTTGCCTTTGCATTTACGCTTTTGCCCCTGTCTTTTCGTTTTCGCGGGTCATATCTCTTGAACTTCTCCCCTCTTCCTATTTTACTGACGCTTCCCCCCCTTTCTTCACCTTTCTGCTTCTTTCGTTACTTCATTTGCGATTTGTGACATTTGGTTGTGTTTCGAGGTTTTCTGGAAGCATCAACCTTCTCCATTCGGTATTTTGGCGTTATTTGCTCTGTAGGTATGGGTTCCTTGACCTTTTTCTTTATCTCCTTGCCTTCCATTATTGCTTGTCGCTTGCATTCCTGTGTTTATTGCTTTCATTACCGCATTTAGTCTGCATTCGCATTCGTCCTCTTTACATTCGGTTTTCTTACTGTCACCGGTTACGTTTGTTGCTCTTGTCTGGAAAAGTTTCCAATATGGATAAGGGAATTCCTTATGAGTATAGGAGGGCCACTTGTCCTCGTGTTTTCGGCCGGAGTGACGAAATCTTGGCAGAGGAGGAAGCTAGAGCTACTGAGGAGGAGGTGATTCGAGGCCAAGGTGCCTCTTCTAGCCGTGGACGTCGGATGCCGGCTTCTAGGCCCGAGCGTCGTCGTCGTGTTTCTGGCTCCGGACGCTGTCCACCAGTGGGATCTCGTCCCAGTGGTCGAGGGCGGGCTCGATCCTCGAGGCGAGGTCGGTCCTTGTTTTCTAACCGTGCCGCGGGCTGTACGCCCGCAAGCACCAACCTTTCCTTAGATGATAGACTTAGGTCTTCTTCCTTTCTCATCACTGGTCCCCGAGATCAAGTTTCCTTGAATCCGCCCTCTGTTCAGCCCCTACCATCGACCTCCCTTTCCCAGAATCCAAATCCATGCTTCAATTGCGTTCATCTCAGCGCGCAATTTATTGGGAATGGTAATGACTTCATGGCGAACCTAGTCTTAGGCAGTTGTTCTCACCATGCCGGACTTAGAACTTCAGTTCCCATGACCTCTTCAGATAGTTCTTCGAGCTCTTCACACTGTAGTTTATTTAACTCAGGTGCGTGTACTTTGCTTCTTTTGTTGTTTTTAATCCACCCATTTTGTTGTTCTAGGTTCTTATGGAGTCCCCTTCTGCAGAACTCAACGTGGAGACTACCTCATCTAATCACGAGCTGGAAGCCGAGGTTGCAGTAGTTGAAGAAGGTTCTGCCCCGGTGGGTGTCAGTCTGCGCCGGCAACTTAAATGACAGCCTCTTCTCAAATGAAATAGTGGAGGCTCCCTATCCAGACAACTTAAACCTATCCGAACTGATCAAATATGATGGCACCCAAGATCCGCAGGTGCATCTGGATGCATTTGACACGGCTATGTATATCAAGGGCATCGAAGAGCCTTTGATTACTAGGCTCTTTGCAACAACATTAACTGGGGCGGCACAAACATGGTTTTCATCCTTACCGGCGGGGTCCATTCGATCTTTCGAAGAATTCGGAGGGCGATTCTTGTTGAACTTTGCCACCAGCAAGAAACAACCAAAATCAGAATTTGCCTTGGGCAAAATCAAACAGCAATCCGGAGAAACACTGCAAAGGTACCTCGATCGGTTCAAACTTGCTGCCCTACAGGTGCCTGGATTATCCGAAAATGTTCATTTACATCTGGTGATCGCCGGGCTACATGGGAGCTCTAGACTAGCCAAGTCGATCTATAAGGACCCACCCCGGACCTTAGTAGAATTCAACACGCGTTCTAAGAAATACTTAGAACTCGAACAGATGGAGCTAGAGAATGTTGACCAGAAACATCATCCGGGTCAATCAGATAAACCGGGGCCCAGAAAGCCAGGAGACTTGCGGGGGAAAAAGCCAGAAGAACGGTTCCCAACCCGAGGTCGGTATGAGAAATATGCCCCATTGAATGCTCCTCGATCGCAGATTTGGCGTGAGGTGGCCTCCACCGAAATGAAGACCGTTGAAAAACCCCGGCCATTACAGCATCCAGCCGGCCTGGACCAATCACGGTACTGTGCATTCCATGACGGCCCAGGGCATTCTACAGATGAATGTTGGGACCTTCGGGATGCCATTGAAAAATATATCCGGGAAGGAAAATTGCGTCAATACCTCATCCGCACTCAGGGATGGAGAAATCGGAAGAGGAGAGGAGGCAAATTTGTCAATCAGTCTAATGAGAATAAAAAATTTAAAGATGACAATCGCAGCAACAAGCAAGCTCGCGATGATGAAGAATTCCAGGAGCCGGAATTCGAATGCAATGTTATCAGTGGCGCGTTTGGTGGAGGCGGCGATACTATGAATGCCCGGCGAAAGTACCTCAGGGAGGTGCTCTCCATCAGAGAGCGTCCCAAGTTCAAAGAAGAAGAGCCAGAACCACCGTTACTATATTTCACAAGGAAAGAATTGGACGACGTGATACCAGGCCACGTAGACGGGTTGGTCATCACTGGAACGTTGGTAAACTGCAGGGTCAAGAAAATCTTCTTGGATAATGGGAGTTGCGCTGACGTCATCTTATGGCAAGCCTTTAAAAAAATGAACCTTGACGAAGAAGATCTCAGGCCCTGTAACACAGCCTTAATTGCTTTTAATGGGCAAGACACCATACCCAAAGGGTACATTGATTTGCGGTTGACATTAGGCACCAAGGAGGCATACAGATCTGAAAGGGTGAGATTCATCGTGGCCGACTTCCCTTCGGAGTACAATATGATCCTGGGGAGGCCGACCATCCATGATTGGGATATGTTGGTATCCACCAAGCACCAAAAGCTCAAATTGATTTCTAAACAGGGTACGGTGCTCACTATAGCTGGAGACCAGAAGGAGTCTCGGGACTGCTATTTCAGATCTGTCCGAATGGTGACAAGGGATCCTAGCATTTCTACTGGAATCAGTCAGCCTGGTAACAAACCCCCTCCACACAGGTCGGTTCACATGGTCGACTTCGATATGCGAGATGAGGAGCAGATGCCGCGACCAGAACCAGAGGGTGAGCTGGAAACTATAAATATTGGAGAACCGGGGCAGGTCACTAAAATAGGCAAGGACCTGGACCCAGACGACAAACGAAGCCTGGTTGCGTGTCTTGGCCGTAACCACGATGTCTTCGCGTGGAGGTCATCTGACATCCCCGGGGTGGACCCGAGCTTTTGTTGCCACAAACTTTCTGTATATCCGGGATCAAAGCCGGTAGCCCAAAAGAAGCGAAATCTTAGCTCGGAGCGACGTCAAGTCCTGGAAGATCATGTAAAAGAACTGCTAGAAGCAGGGTTCATTAGAGAGATACAATATACGACTTGGTTATCTAATGTGGTTATGGTGAAGAAGCCAAGCGGGAAATGGCGAGTGTGCACGGACTACACAGACCTAAATAAGGTATGTCCTAAAGATGCACACCCAATGCCGAACATTGATCAACTGGTCGACAGCTCGTCTGGTTTCCGGATGCTGTCCTTTATGGACGCATACTCTGGTTACAACCAAATCCCATTGCATCCTGATGACCAGGAAAAAACTGCATTTATTGCTGAGAAAGCCAATTACTGCTATAACGTCATGCCATTCGGGCTGAAAAATTCCGGAGCCACGTATCAGAGGATGATGAACCAGGTCTTCTCGGATCAGTTGGGTAAAAACGTGGAGGTGTACATTGATGATATGATTGTCAAATCAGCCGGCATGGAAACACATATTCAGGACTTGGAACAAACATTTAGCAAATTACGACAACACCGCATCCGTTTGAATCCAGCAAAGTGTGCTTTTGGAGTTTTTGCAGGAAAATTTCTGGGCTTCATGTTAACACACCGGGGTATAGAAGCCAACCCAGATAAATGTGGAGCCATATTGCAGATGACGGCCCCGAAGAGTAAGAAAGAAATACAGCAATTGACTGGAAGGCTGGCATCTCTCACCCGTTTCTTACCTCGGTCGGCGGAGACAGCCCTTCCATTCTTTAAACTGCTGCGAAAGGAAGTGCAGTACGGATGGAGTACAGATTGCGAAGTTGCATTCCAGGAGATTAAGAGGAGATTATCTTCTCCACCCATACTGGCCAAACCCAAAGAACAAGAAACTTTAATCCTTTACTTATCAGTTGGGGAGTTGGCGGTCAGCTCGGTCCTGGTGCGAGAAGACGATGAAGGCCAACAACCCATCTACTTTGTAAGCCGGCTCTTACAAGGAGCCGAACTGCGGTACCAGCGGTTAGAAAAGATAGCTTTTGCACTCCTCACTTCAGCCCGCCGACTTCGAGCATACTTCCAGGCTCACAAAATCCTGGTTCGGTCCGATTTCCCAATCCGACAGATACTGCACAAGCCGGACTTAGCAGGCAGAATGATGAGCTGGGCCATCGAACTATCCGCGTTCGACATAACGTTTGAGAACCGAAAGGCAATCACATCACAAGCTTTGGCCGACTTTGTCCGCGAATTAACCTCGGCACCACATATCTCTCCTGATAATTTGGATAAATGGACCATATACGTGGATGGATCCTCCAATTCAAAAGGAAGTGGAGCCGGGGTCATAATAGAGAATCCGGACGGAGTGGCGGTTGAATATTCCATGAAAATGGACTTTGAGACCTCGAACAATCAGGCGGAATATGAAGCCTTCATAGCCGGCTTGCTCCAGGCTAAAGAGCTTGAAGCCCGGAAGGTCAGAATCTGCAGTGATTCCCAGTTGGTCACTTCGCAGGTCGAGGGTAACTATCAGGCAAAGGGACCCCTGTTGATGAAATATCTGGAGCATGTCAAGCAGGTAATGGCACACTTTGAGGAGGTGGAAATCAGCCACATCCCAAGGAACGCAAATAACAGGGTGGACATATTATCCAAGCTCGCCAGTACGAAAGGATGGGGCAATTACAGAACTGTCATAGAGCAGAATATTCCCGAGCCGACCTGCATGATGCACATCTCACAGGTAGATGATTGGCGTAGCAGCATAATTGCATACCTTGATGGGGGTACTTTGCCCGAAGAAAAAGCTGCGGCCAGGAAACTCATCCGGGATGCCGCGTCGTATACCTTACTTGAAGGGCAATTGTATAAAAAGGGGATCTCAACTCCCCTACTCAAATGTGTCAACTCAGACAGAGCACAGTACGTT
>JAVKPL010013707.1:25000-79031 GCA_032173675.1 Gastrolobium villosum | reverse complement strand
CTTGCTGACGGAGATTTTGTACATTAGTTTATTTTTCTGTTTTGTATTTTAGTTAGTATATTTTTCTCTGATGTTTTAATGTGCGCATTATAGTCTCTTCTATATGCCACTGCTTGTTCCATTGTGCAGGTTTTCCTTCTTGTGGTTTAATTATTGCTGAGGACAACAATGCTCTAAATCTGGGAATGGTGGGCTTGCGCCTTAGAACTGCAATTCTTCTATCAGGGGAGATATCCTAACTCTTTTCATTTTCTTAGTTATTTTTTTTTAGTTATTTGGTGTGCCATTAAAAAATTAAAAAAAAAAAAAAAAAATAAAAAAAATAAAATAAAAAATGTGTGTTTTGAACAAATCCCAGGTTTAAATGTGCTCATCTTGTTAATGTACATGATTAAATTCTTGGAATATATTATATATTGTGAAATTCTGATAATGTCTGAGGTCAATTTTCTTGAGTCTGCATTGATACCATAGCTGTGAGGTTTTGAGCCTAAACACTGAAATTTTTGTTGAGAGGTCTCATTGTTGTAATACTCTAGAACTTGATTTGTTTCTCTATTATGCATGCATTGATTGATATGATAAAGGCATTTTGTTCTTAATTGCTATTGGCCAAAATAACTCACCTCTATGAGATTTTCCCTTGCTAGCCCTTTGAGCCTGAACTTATTCTTGATACATGACCTGTGGCCTGATTGATGGCTTAGCCTATATCCATTTTTCGTGACTTACCTTGATTGAGATTGAATCATTGAATGTGTTGAAGATAAAATAAAGAAATTGAGGTAAGCTCCACAAAGGTCAAGTAATTAAGGGATAAAAAAAGAAAAAAAAAAAAAAAAGGAAAAGAGTAAAAGGTGGGCTGGAAGGAATTAATTCCCGAAATTCTGTGGGAATGTTAGTGGAGCAAAAATCATTGAATTGAATGTGTTAAAGTGAAATAATATCAGTTTTCAATCTCATTGTTGTTTGAGCTACTATCCATATATTCCTACCCTGTTACCCCGGCCAAGTTACAACCTGTGAAGTCCTTTTGATCAATTAATGCATGTGTGTGATTCTTCATTTTTAAGAATTTTTCAGAATATGATCAAGCCTATGGTAGTGTTATAGCTTTGAGTGATTGAGTGCTCATTATACCCTTAAACACTGAGTGTTGAGTGAATATTATTTATCTGTGTGAGGGGTAACCAATGTAGACTTGTATCTCTAAGAAGCTGATGACATTATTGGGAGTTTATGATGTTGAGTCAGGCATGCATGGCATATTGTGTCTGAGAGTGTCTCTGGAATGTTATGTTGGATTAATTAAATATGTCCTGGACTGAGTCTTTTACATTGCTGGGGACAGCAACGTTTAAATCTGGGAATTATTTGATATGCGATCAGCATATAAGGAATTGTAAGATAAAAAGAGGAAGAATGTTACTTAATCTGATGCAAGAAAAGGGCAAAATCACTGTTAATTTGTCAAATATCTTAATCTGAAGTTATATACTGATTTTATGTTGATTTCATAGGAGAAATGCACAAATTAGAGCTGAAAAGGACAAAGTGGAACTAAAGGCCCACGCTACGAGCGTGGGAATGGCGCTTGCAGCATCAGAGGATCGCGCAAATGTTGAATTCAGATTTTAAATTCGAAATTTGAATTCAAATTTATTTTAATTAAATCTTTCCGTTAAACGTTTCTGTAATAAATTCATACTTTAATATTTCCGTTATAACGTTTATGTAATAAATTGTAAGGTTTCCGTTATACGTTTTGTCAGAAGGACAATCTTGTAATTTCACGCTCACAGCAGAAAAGAAGAAGAAAGTGACTCAATCAATGCATAAAAGAAGACCTAAAATCCCACGCTCACAGCGCGGGAATGGCGCTCAGAGCGTGGGAAGAAGAAAATTGGCAGAAGGTCCCGCGCTGAGAGCGCGAGATCCGCGCCATCAGCGTGGGAGGCGCGAAAGGATGGAAATTCAAATTTCACATTTTAGGTCAAAGTCTCTTATAAAAAGAGACTCAACCTTTGAAGAAGAGAACATCAGAACACACCACAAGACCTAGATCCGGCTGAAGGAAGAGGGCGTTCTTCGTGTTCGTCATTCCGTTCTTGTATTCTTCTTCTTTTATTTTCAGTTCATGTTGAAATCAGATCAGCGATCATGATGTTGATTGGCTAGATCTATTTCTGTAGTCAGGGGCATGATCCTTTTGTAAACAATTGCTACAAGGATTGAATCATTTTATGTATTGAATTAATATATTTCATCTTTTATCTTGAGCGTATTGATATTATTTCTGTTAGATCTGATCAACCTAATAGGGAATAATATTCTGGGGATCAGGATTCACAATAGGGATGTTGGAATACTGATCCTGAAAGGAGATAAAGATGACTCTCCATGCATGTTCTAGGGATAGACTTGTATGGATTGCAGTCGTGGGATTTATCTACATAATGCTTATTTTCAGGCGGAATTACTAAGGGATTAGGGTTCCAATTGAAGTAAAGGGTTAGATCGCCAAGGGATTGGGATCTAACTAATTATTTCTAAAAGATGATAATTTGTCTGAGTTGTTAATTTCAATAGGTTTTATGAATCAATCCGAAGTAAAATTGGGAAACAATTGGTGAATGTACCCTGGCTACAGTCTTTCTCATCACTTTTTCTACAAAAACATTTCTTCATCTATTTTAAGTCTTTTTCAGAAAAATACAAAAACAAAGCTTTCATTTTTATTGTTATTTAATTTAAATTACAATTATTTATCAACAACCAATCAATTTATCTAACTTAAGAGGACTGGTTATAGTAGTAATTGTTCATCAATCCCTGTGGAGACGATACTTACTTATCACTTTATTACTTGGAACGATCGGTGCACTTGCCGAGATCGCAACAATGACTTGGCCGCATTCGCCTGGTCCAGATTCTGGAGGAGGTCCTGAAATATCTGGATCAATGAGGTCGTCTTTAAGGCGTCCTCCTCCATCCGCTTCAACATGACCCTCACAGAAGAGGTCAGGCCGGAATCCAGAAAGAGACCAGGGGGAGGCTTCAAAGCCGCCCTGAGACGGTCAGAAACGCCTGACTTCCATAGCTCCCCTGGCTCCAAACTGAGGAGGGCCCCCTGGGTCCACTGGGAAGCAGGAACCGCAGCTGGACTTGGTGATGGGGGAGAAACATCAATAGGAACCACCTCGTCAGCAGGTGGGTCCTCCCCCAAAATGATGTCTACCCGCCGTCGCTTTGACGCTTCGGGTTCTGGAGGGGCAGCCTCTCGCGACTTGCCCTTGCCGGCTCGCTTGGGTAGATACTTCTTGTATTCAGCCGAAGTCATGCCAACTGAAAATCAGAAAATGCAGTGTTAAAAAGCACCAAAAAGAGAATGTTGTCAAAAATAAATAAAAAACTTGACATACATACCAAACTCATAAATAGCATCATCTCCAAACTTATTTACTATCCGACTTAAGTCGATGACGCCACAGTCGTCAGTGTACTCGATTAAAATCCGCACCGCGAATCTCTCAGCTCTGGAAAGCGCGGACACAGGAGTGGCGTAGTGTTTTGGACGACGTCGATAGTGTTTTCGCGTCCAATACAGCTCGAAGTGGCATAATAAGTTCCCATCATCTAGCAGCTCCTTGCCAAACCAAGGGAGGCAATCGGGACGAGAAGCCACTTTAAAATAGGCATTCTTAAAGCCTTTAAAGGATTGAGAGTAAGGGATGAAAAGTCCCCTACCAGGGGTACCTCGGTAGGTAACCCACCCTTTCCTCTCTTTTAACTCGGCACCACTCCGAGCCGTATAGACATCAAAAAAGAAATAAAAAAGGGGGACTGTACAAGGAAGAAAGAGGTAAGAGCACAATTGCTCAAAACCTCGGATAAAAGCCCATGAATTTGGGTGAAGTTGGGAAGGCGCTACTCGAATCCGACGCAGCACGGCCATTTGGAAGTCTGTGAACGGAAGCCGAATTCCGACCTTGGTGACCAGATCCCGGTAGAAAAAGAAGAAGCAGGGCTCATCTGATATGGGGCCTGCGCATATCGGAAAATCACCCGGTGGAAGAAGGTCGACCCCCTCAGGATTCCCAAGAGGAAGCTGGGAGACGTCGGCTGGAGTCATTACTGACCGCATATGAAGGATTTCTAGAAGAACCCATTCATTGACATCAGAATTGTCCATTGTCAGGTCCCTGGAACACGAAGGAGTCGGGTCAGAAATATAATCAACCTGACTTGACCCAGAATCATCTAAATCAGATGGTAACGGGCCTGGACTCCAAGAAAAAGGGATAGAGTCGTCAGAACTACTAAGGAGATCGACGAAGGGCACCTGACTGGATGCCGAGTCATCAAAAGCGGAAGGGATTTCCGATTTGGGAAAACCTAGCTCGGATGAAGAAATGCTGGAACAACTACTACTTAATGGGAAATGTGGGATCCGATCTAAAACAGACCCCGAACCTTGCCCAAACGGTGGAGGAGGAAGAATATAAGACAAGGGAACTGGCTCGGAAAAGAAACTCGGTCCAGAAGTTGAAGCCTGAGGAATCGAGGAGGACGCACCTCTAGTAAAAGAGGGTTGGGGGCGTTCACCCCTGCGCCCCCTCCGACCTCTACCTCTCCTACCACGAGCACCTCTGGAGGTCTGACGACCTCCTCGGTGACTTCGGAGAAGCTGCTCAAGCCTCTCCTCTTCAGTATACTCCCTACCATAAAACCAGTACTGAACGGATCGTGGCAACCTACCTATCATCTCCTCAGATACCTCTCTACTATCATTTTGGCCACTAGAACTACTAGGAGTGTCCATTACCCACTTAAAGGGTGGATAAGACAAGAAACACTCCTTACTCAACCAGAAAACGAACAAGAAAAACAGAAATCTACAAAAGAGAGAGAAAATTACCTGGTACAAAAACTGGGTAGAAGAAAATGTGAACGAAGAACACTGGGACAAATGAAGAATATGCAGAAAACCCAACCCTAGGAGACGCGTGAGAGCAGGAAAGGGGAGGTGGTAATGAACATGCGAATTTATAGGGCTGAAAGGGGGTGGAAGACCAAAGGGTGGTCTCCCAAACGTCTCAGGCATCAGGGGCAAAAGAGGATTTTCGCCGCCCTGCACGCCCTGCACCACCTGCGTTGCCTACCTGCAGTTAATGATCACAATCATGGCCTACTCTAGGCTCAGAGTAGCTTTCCTGCCCAATACGCGGAACCGCCAGTAAAGGGAGTACACGTGTCCAGTTATAACCGTCACTGCAGGAGTAAGACGAAAGGACAGAAAGTGGTAAGAAAACGAAAGGTCGGAAAGCTGAAAGGTCATGTCAAGGGTTCCGACATTCAAAATCCACTGACCTCACAAACCTGATCGAAAATTATAACAAGATTCGAAGAGTTACGACCTCCGACATAGTTTGCACGTGGAATAAATGGCAAGATAAAGAACGGCTAATTAAACCAGAGAATCTCGGCATTCCGACTTTCCGAATACCGAGCTGGGGGGCAACTGTTACGGATGAAGCTCAGTCAACCGCCTTCCGAGAATATCTCGGATGGGGGATGGCAAAATCCCAACTGACCCAAATATGCCCGTTGAGGCCGACCAAGTCGGACGAAATCTCAACTACGGAGCTCAGCAGCCGAGCCAGGTACCTCTATAAATAAGCACCTAAGCATCTCAGGTACACACCTCTGAATCGCCTAGCTTATTCCACTCATTGTGCACACACAACACCCCCTGGTTATAAAGCCTATTGCTGGTGCGCAGTGATTGGGACTTCGGCATATAGCCTAGTAAGTTGAGCATATACATCATCTCTGAGCGCATACCATCCGGTATAGCAATACGGTCTACCTCGGACCTAACACTCTTCATTTTTCTTAAATATTGGATCCTCAAAGCCCAAACATACCTCCCAAATTAACAATATGAATAAATAAACCATGTTGCAATTGCATTTAGAATCACCAAGGCTGAAACCATACCATCCCAATTTTAGATTATGAAAATATAAGTCATAATGCAATTGCATTTAGGGTCATCAAGAGATTCAAGACACAACCATACCATCTTGATTTTGTCTTAGGAATAAAGAATTCAAATTGCAGTTAAATTTAGGGTCATCAAGGCTCAAACATTCCATCCCAATTTTGCATTATGAATAAAGAATTCAAATTGCAGTTGCATTTAGGGTATCAAAACCCAATGTCAGATTAAAGGTTATAATTTCACATTGAAATTGCATTTAGGACCATAGAGCTTCAAGCAGGCATCCAGATATTACATTATGAGTTCATACTATAGTTTCCTTTAAGGTCATCAAGACATCCCATCCCAATTTAAAATCATGAATAAAAAATTCATCTTGCGCTCAGATTTACAGTCATCAAGTATAACATAACATCCTGAATTTATAGTCTAATTTATGGTCATCAAGCCCGAAACATCCCATTCCAATTCTGCATTATGAATATAAATTCGCAGTAAAATTGCATTTAAGGCCATCGAGGAGCATACCATGTAGCTATGTTGCACCGACACGGGACACAGGATACGACACGACAAGTCACTCCAACACGTTAATTCTAAAAAATGTTAAATTTCTACATGTTATGACACGTTTGGATATTATAATATTTTTAATTTATGTAGTGTATATTATATTTAATATTCAATAATTTAACAAAAAAATAAAGCTAAACTTATAATACCCATCAATTTTACAATGAAACATAAGATATCCCAAATGTTTATATTAAACTCAATAAAATAGTAATCGTAATCCAACGAATCTAATAATTGGAACTCAAAATGCAACGCAGCGTAATCTTTGAACTTTTTTGAGTCTTTGCAGTAGTATTGGAGTGTCGGGAAGTGTCGGAGTGTCGGAGAGTGTCGAGAAGTGTCGGACACGATACGTGAAGCATTTTGAAGTGTCGGAGCTTCATAGCCATGCAGGTACTACATTATGAGTTCATACTGTGGTTTCCTTTAGGGTCATCAAGACAACCCCCCTCATAGAATTAAGAGAATTCATCTTGCAATAGGATTTAGGGTCATTAAGGCTCAAACATTCCATCTCATTTTCAAATTATGAATAAATAATTCATCTCACACTTGCATCCCATTAAATCTTGATTCAAGATTGGACGTTCTTAAATAAAGATGTGCCCACCAGTCAATAAAGATCAAGCGGGAGACTTTGCTAGAATGAAAATTCCAAAATCGTAGTTTATGGAAATCGCATTGCCGTAGTAAACGAAAATATTGCCTTGAAACATTGGTGCCAAACACAGCTTTAGGACAAAATGCAAATGCTCAACAAAGAACAGAGAAATAATATGCATGTATCATTTTTCGGCCGGGACGAGCACGATTTGCCGACTCAGGTTCTCGTATAATTCGTATATAAGAAAACTTACCATATATAACATAAAATTTCTCATAAATGAATGGGAAAGGTAAAAAAAAAAAATTTTTTTTACTACTTCTTATTACCAATCCGTCAATCTAACGGTTATAATTTATTGGATCACACTTATTAATTAATTATTAATTTCTAATAAATTATAACCGTTAGATTGACGCGAAAATCAACAATTAAGATGATAGTAAGAAGTAATAAGAAAAAAAATTACTAAGCATAATCTTTCCCTACATATAATAAGAAGATAAAGTACGAGTAAATAATAATGTCTTATCTCTTATAATCAATGGTTAAATTAACGTATTTATTTATGTCAGCTTTTTAGTACTATTAATTTTCCATCTTTTTTTCTTCTTTCAAATTTTTCAGAAAAAACGAAAACTACAAAAGAAAGAGAAATCCAGAAGCCTAGTCATAGATGAAAATCAAAGAATAGTTGAACGTAATCAAAGAGACACGCAACACTGCATAAAATGAGAAAACATCAAAATTCAATAGTGAAAGAGTGAGAGTTTTACTTGATTCTGATTGGAATCGTCAACGGAATTCAAAGTGAAAGGATTCTGTGGTGTAGTCGAGGTAAAGCGGCGTGAGGAGAGAAGGCTCAGTGTCGCATTACGATTATGATCGAGACTCTTGAAATTAGGGTCTGGTTGATTGGGGCAAAGAGGAGTGGTCCGAGAACTCCATGATCTTGGATGAAGTGAAGCCAAGAAGTTCATCTTTGATTTGAAATGGGTGAGGATGGTCGTCGATTTCCTCATCATGCCAACGATAAACTCACAAAGAAACAGAGAGAAAACGAAAAAGAATGACACAGAAAACAGTAGCGAATTTTAAAATTTGCATATAAGGACCATAGGAGTAGGACGACACTGCCACGTCAGACCCGCGAGTCAAGCCAAAGATAATATTGTAGAAAACGTTGGTTGGGTGCGGATCCAGTAGTATCCGAATTGGGCCAATTCCTGCTCCTACTCCTACCCCCAGGCCCCAACCCCAATCCAAGTAGTTAGAAACTTGAAAGTGTGCATAGTTGTAATGTATATACATGTTTATTCAGCTGTGATTAATCAAATATTGTGCAAAATTGTTAACTTTTATTTAAGAGGGCGAGATTGGCTTTACACTAAAAGTGACAGTAGCTATTATTAAGGAGGAATTTAATTGAAAGACTTTGTTCGCAATGTATGTACGTATGTATATGCTGTTCTTGTGAGATGAATCAATTGATAAAAGAATGTCATTTTAACGTATAGGCGATTCACATGTTATTAATTTTGACGTTATCTATAAGTTGGTATAGATCCACATCAAGTTTTACTCATGCAATGCTAAGAAAATAAATATATCACAATTTTGATTCTTTTGATAAACTATTTAATGCAAGTGAAACATGCATATGGAATGTGCGTGCTTAAGTCGCACATTATTCTCATGCGCAACTTGTACAAAAGTCAATATTGTCATATGTTATGTTCTGCAAAATGCACATGAGGAGCGTGCACAACTTTTGGTTGTCCATGGCTAGGATATACATATAATATTGCGTTAACTCTTGCACATGTCGTATATGGAAGTGATAAGCGATTTAAATACGCACACTCTCCATGCACATTTCACTCACATTAAATGGATAAGTAATTTATCAAAAGAACTATGTGATTAGAGATACATATCAAAATATCACGGGATTAAGTGCTGTAAAATTTTGCCATCCCTACATTTGGAATATATTTAATATATTTATTTATTTATTTATTTATTTATTTATTTATAAAAAAACTTTACAGATAAATACGAGGCAAATCCCTACATATGAAACAGGTGCCCATTCCCGTCCTCTTGCTAATCCCTACAAATGACGGCGTATGCGTGATTTTTGCCATCACTAATCCTGCATGTGACAGAGGCCATAATTTACCCTTCAAATGCATGTATTTGATACACGGTGCAACACCTTCATTATATCTAGCTAGCATTGGTAAGTGGTAACATAATATTAATAACATTCAATCTAATTAGGCATGCTTATTTCTTCCAGATCATCATCCAACGACAAATAAACTTCATCAAGCAAAGAAAGCTCCGTTCCACTGTCATCGTCATCACTGGAGAAGTTTACACCTTGTTGAGACCAGTTCTTTTCATACACTCTGCATAAAACCCACTTGCTCCAACTTTGATCCTGTCATGCACCATTTACGGGAGAAAAAATAGTATAAGGTTCATCAATTTGCCAGGTTCATTTATTTATTTAATTGGCTTAATAACTAAATAAAAGTAGCTTACATATGTTGCAGTGTCAAACTCATTGGAGCAAATATGATATTCTTGCATCACCCAATTGGTTTCAGTACCTTGTGGAGCTTCACCAATGTGGAATATTAGGTACTTCTTGATTCCCACTTTCTTGTCAATGGTTGACAATATAGGTTCCGTGACACCTATTTCCTTCCAATACCCATTTTCTGTGCTGGCTCTGTTTTCATTCACTTTGGTGAAGAAATAGTATTGATTTCCACTTGCCAACGCCTTCCCTAAATATGTTAACAGTAGAGTTAGGGAGGAATTGGGAGGGAAGATCGCCCTCTCAAGTTTATGTAAACCTTTGTCTTATACTCATTCAGACTTAAAAAGAAGGAAAAGGTGTTGTTCCTGACACAACTTATATCCTTTCACTCTCACAAAGAGATGAGATTCACACCTTTATATTTTTTTGTCCATTCTCTCTACTCCTTTATCTATTTCTTTCTCTCACTTAAAATGACACAACTTTACATCCTTCAAAATGATACACACTTTTCCCTAAAAAGGAAGGCAATGTAACATAAGTTTGCCTCCTTGAACTTTTAAGTTTTCCTTTTTACTAGGTGTATTTGATTCTCATCAAATATATATTTGGACAGAGATGGCGAGTTTTTTTGAGAATTTAATTATAATTAAACCTTGATTCAAAATTAATTTCACAACTGATTCAAAGAATTGAAATTTGTGAAAATATTTGGGACCGACTCATTTCAAAGAGATAGTAAAAGTCGGCGCATAAAAAAAAATCAATTTTTTTTTTTTTTGGTACAAGTTTTTTAAATATAGCTACATATTGACCTATCAATAATAGTGTTAGCCAACCTAAGTTAATATGAAATTTCTTTCTTTCTTTCTTTCACCCTTTCACAAATTTTTATGGTTCGCCATTATATGTTAAACATTTTTGGAGTTTCACCCATGCATGCATTCAGCATATATATGGCTAATTATGTCACATCTATGTATATATATTATGTAAAAAATTGAAGACGAATAATAATAATTGAGTGATGAAACTTAAGCATACCATTTAATTCCCAAGGAACATGCAGAGACGGATCAAGATCGGGGATGATGTTTGGATGATATGGTAGAAGAGAAGCCTTACAATAGAGAAAGTGAAGAACAAGTTCTTCATCTGTTGGTGAGAAGAGAAATCCAGGAGGAAGGTTGACGCTTTCACCTGCCATCTTCTTTTGTTGATTTGTTAGCGCACTTTGGCACTTAATTTTGTCCCAATATATAATAGAGAGAGAGAGAGAGAGAGAGAGATTTTGGTAGATCATTAATCAAAAAAGGAATTTTGTTGATGAAAGAAAAGACGGCGGTACGTGGAAAACCATCATAAGAAGGTAGGTCCGAGAAGGATAAAGCAAGCCAATTAAGGAAGCAAACAAAAGAAGCTAGCTATACTGATAAATTAACATTAAAATAGGATTATATTGCATAACAACACACAAAAAATGGGTGAGACCCATTTTTTTATTTTCTCTTTTTTTTTTTTTTATGTGTCTCTCCCACTTTTTGTGTTATTTCATGCAATATAAGAAAAATAAAATCCTTAAAAATATTGCATATATAGCTAGTTAAGCTAGGAAGGAAAAGTATTAAAACACTTGAGACCCACCTTTGTATGCATAATGCATTGATTTTCCCACTTTTGTTTGAGGGAAAATAGTTTGTGCTTTCAAAGCATCTAAGTTATATTATTTTGCCCCGTATAATTATGTGGTTTGAAAAGTATATAGTTATAATATTAAAATTATATTTTCCAATCTATTCATCATTTGATCAAAGAGAGAAAAAAAAAAATTAAAAAGTTTTTGAAGAGAGAGAGTGAAAAGTTAATTTACATCCATTTTTTGAAATGCATATTTTTTTTTAGTAGAAGGAAATATATAATTTAGAACCTTTAAAATAACAAAATGTTTTCCCTCTGTTTAATTATCAATTCTTTTCTTCACCTGGCATATAATTATGTAGTTTGGAAAATATATACTTATAATATTAAAGTTATATTTTATTTTCTCTCTCTCTTCAGAAACCGTTGGAGTAAAAAAAAAATTAATATTATAACTATATACTTCGCGAAATACATAATTATAAGAGAGAGTGAAATGACATAATATTATATCATCTGAAGAGTTAGATAGACATAAAATAAAGGGTTCATTTAATGAAAAAAAAAATTGAATGTCACTGTGTAAAAAAATTTTCTACCAATATACTAATTTTTCCATAATCACCATTGGATCAATATTTTCTTTCTCTTCAAAAACTTTTCAATATTCTCTCTTTTTGATCCAATAATAATTGTTGGAATATAGTGAGTTAGTAGTGGATATTTTTATTAATTAGAATATCTCCTCTCCTCGTACAATAACATCAGAACCTCAATTATTAGTTGCGTATAGTCTCTGTCTATTTTCTATATATGATTTTATTGTATTAAAATCCCATAAAGAATAGTGATCATATAAAAGTCTCATTGTCAGTGACAAGTTATCTCATATCTGGTCAAAAAATTGCACAGGTGTGTGGAGAAATGATGGGCCGCTGACAAGAGAAAAGGTTCTTTTGAGTAAAACGCCAAATTAAAAGTGCTATTGTTTCTTTTTCTTTTTTGGATAAGATGCTATTGTTTATCATCCCCGTGTGTTCACTGGCACCCTTCACTTTAACATCAAAAAACTTACGAAATGCGTTGATACAATTGAACCGGTAATTCAATCTAAAAGTTTAAATTTTTAAATAAAAATTTAATATTTTTTATACTTTTTTAACATACCTTAAAAAGATTGAAGTGTAAATATTGCACAGACTTTTTTCTTTTTTTATATTTTGTGTTGATTTAATTTCATTAGAAAATAGAGACATCGTTGATTTATATAAAATAATTATGAATTTTATATTTCTCATTTAACATGAGAATTGAATTCTCATATTATAGAGACAAAAAATATGTGGGACCCGTATATTAGAAAAAATTAGATATAAGACCCATGTTGGCACGAAAATCAAAGGGTGTATAGGAAAATTCAAATTCTCATGTTAAATGAGAATTATAAAACCCAATAACTATTTCACCCCATAGCTCAAGTTTGTAAGTAAATATCCATCAATAATTTTTATATTTTTCTAACAAAATTATTAATTCTAAAGGCAACCCATTAGTGATTTAAATCGTTAGAAGAGTTGAATATGGTAGACAATTGAAGCTCTGAATGCCCCTAATTATACGAAGATATTGGTGTCAACAAAGTATATTAGATGCATTTGTCTTCTATATCTTCAAATTAACAGGGTTCTCAATTGTTTAAGAAAAAAAACTACAACAGTTAAATTATTTAATAATTTTAAAAAAGTTCCGTTTCTTTAAACTTTCTTACTTTCAGTTATTCTTTTTAGGGTTTTATACGATGTCATTTTGGGACATAAATCATGGTGTTTTTGTAATTTTAATTTATTTTAGGGTTAAAATAATCTTTGTATTTATAATTTTTTAAGATTTTAATACCAAATCGACGTCGTTTTGGGAATAAATACAGATAACTTATCTGCATTAACTGTAGAAACGTTTTTTCCTTACATTATTTAATAATTTTAAAAAGTTCTGTTTCTTTGAACTTTCTTATTTTCCGTTATTCTTTTTATCAAGATTGATTTAATCCGATTCAAGTACTATCAAACCTAAACTAGGGATAATTTTTTCTAATATCATTTCCTTTGTTTTCAAAACTCGAACTCTGAGATTTAAGAAGTTCTTGCTACGTACGGTTAATGGTTATTGATATTTTTGGTTATTTTGTTATGACTATAAAAGAAGCACTTCTGGTGTGCGCTGGCGTCCCAGCTGCACACTAGTATTGTGATCATTAGTCCTATTATTTGACCAACTTCATCCCTACGAAACTATGCCTTAATTATTAGTAGTATATAGTAATACTATAGATTCCAGTACTTAATACGACAAATATAAGAAAAATAAATCGGCACAAGTGCGAACTTGGTTGTATTATATATGGGAAATAATTATCTCACGTTGCATGAGATAAAATATAGACAAAATAGTTAGATCCATTATTTCTTTTTTCTTTTCTTTTTTTGAAAAAATAGTGGACCTCCAATTTTATCTATGTTGCACGAGATAACTATCTCATTACCACCATGTGATTAATAAATCTCATTATATATATATATACACGTAAACAACAAACCAATAATTTTGGATAACATGGTGGCTTAATATCTGATTCATAAGTCATCATTAACGCTTCGCTAAAAAGATATGTGCTCCTCGTCATGAAGTAGTTGGGGGGTCACTTTTAGCCGGCACTGAGTTGATCTAAAGACATGTGTTTTAACTGTGTTGTGCTACCTTTTTATCATTGTGGATTTGTGGTATTGGCACTTGCAACGCCATGGCTCTTCAATCCTTATATAGCCAGGAAAGGAAAAGAAACCAGATCATGCGATTAATGAAGTTTTGTTTGATAGTGTGAAAGAACCTTTTCAACCGGGAAACAAATAAACATCGACAATCTACCGGTGTCAATTTTTGACATGTCTGGTATGTGCTTTTTTTTTTTTTTTGGGTGTGGATATGTGCTTTTCCTCTACGCAAGAAAGATTTATGCTCACGTAGTCATTTTATAGTCACCACCAACGGTGGTTACCTTGCCTTGCTTTCTGCTTATTCTATTAAACTGTTCATGACATTGTTGATGACTAAAGATGCCTGTGTTGAAAAAAATGGAAAGTTTTAGTGAGATTTCGTATTTTTAATATCTCTTCTTCTTATAAGCTGAAAATTAACTAAATATAATTTTACACGAGCTCTTATATAAAAAAAATTATAACGAAGAAAAAAGAAAAAAAAAAGATCTTGGAGAAATTTCTTTAAGACATATAGCAGCTTTTTAGAGTTTTCACAATTAGTTTTCAATTATACTCTTATTCTAAACTTTTATTTATAAATTTTATCATTTACCTTAATAATTCACCCTAATAACTAATTATTCAATTTCTTTCCCTTCAAAACCCTAAAAACAACTTTACACAATTATCTTCCTCAAAAAAAAAAAAAAAAAAACTTTATACAATTATCAAACAGCTTTTATATAACTTTGGGAAATATACTTCTCCTTTAACTACAAAAAAAAATTCTATAGCAACCAATTTACATGATGTACTATGTCCCACATCAGTCGACAATGTATATAGGATAAAATTATTTTTTCTCTCCGCCACGTCAGCTGAAAATGTCCAAGGAGAGAAAAAAACAACTTTATTATTATAACTATGTACTATATGTAGTACATAGTGTAATCAGCTGCTCCAAAAAAATTTCTTTGCAACAACAGTAGAAAAAATGCACCCTATAACTTTATCTTTTTAACTTTAATTTAAAAATAACTTTTAGTTAATAAAAAAATAGAAAAATGTTTGTCCTTTTAAATGATATAATTTTGTTTATAAAAAAAGATATAATTTTTTGTCATTTTGTATCCTAACCATTGATTTCCGTCAATCAACTGTTAAGATTTATTGGATTTTATTGTGAATTACTAATTAATTAATATATTTGGCGCAGTAAATCCTAACCATTGATTGACGGAAATCAACGGTTATGATCTAAAATGATACAAAATTATATCCTTAAAATGATCTAAAAGGACAAACGTTTTTCCCAAAAATAAAAGTGTCAAACAAGCTCTTAGTATAAATTTTTTTTAAGCAATATAAATTAAGATCGGCGTAAAAGTTAAATTCAATCCAAAAAATCATGTTATTTAATATGCATCGCGTTAATGTGTTTTTCATATTGTTACATATGTGCAGCATTTGTCATATTGAGTGTATCTTAACAAAAAAATATAGGATGAAGCAAACTTCAACCATGATTTTGAGAGTGATATTTTATCGCCTACCACAGAAAAAACTGCAGTATGTATTAAAGTTATTATTAATATCACAGTTACCCAACAAAGGAAATATCAAAATTATTTTTAATTCGATGGAATTTTAAATTTCTCACTACGATGTTGAGAGTCAGACATATGAGAGTACCGGTGATGCTGATATTTCACTTTCTCTGTTAACTCCTCTTGTTAATCTTGCGGAATCCGTTGAGGATAAATCTAACTATTCATCTGTGCGCCCTCTTAAGAAGATTAAATCAGAGAAGGAGTTAAGTAATCGGCTTTTTGTTTCAAAAAACATTTTGGGTGTGATTATACAGCATACTACTAACAAGACCATTATTTTTTCATTTGAAACAGTTTTGATGCAGAAGGTTGATTCATCTTGCAAGACGAAAAGGATATCTGTACAATTCGTGAAGAATTTTTGCAAATGGCTTATAACTATGTTTTCCAAATGCTTTTAACTATGTTTTGTGCAAATTTATTGTATACGGCTCGTAAGATTGTTGTAAACAATGGTTACAAATTTCTTTAAATTTCCCCGTGATCCTTTCTCTTCTGTATGATTTTAGTTTTGTTTTATATGAATGTGAATGTCTGTCTGGTGTTGTTTTTTCGTATTATGGCACAACTGGAATGGTAACAAAAGACGTTAAACAAAATAAAAAAAAATTGTATGATTCCAATCAATTTGAATGTTGTTAAAGATTGGGGATCCATGGTTGCAAGGAGATTATTTACCAAGAATTGTTCCTTCATATGATTAATAGCAAAAACCAAGAATGTTTTCTGTTTTTCCAATTGTCAGTCTCAATGCAGCAAAATTTACACATAACAAACGATGTAATATAATGGCTGAATTTTGATAAAGTATTTAATTATGGAAAACGTCTTGTGTTATTCCTAACACAATTCCAGCCTTGTTGGCATTCTTTCATAGGTGGTTATTGTGGATTCAGTTTCATCTGGATTAATAGATACTTATGATATACAACGAAAATGTGTAAAGAGTTCAATGGGGTTATAGGAAAATATGTAAAGTTAAATATTTTTTTCATTCAATTTAAGGTGACTTTGTGTATACTTATGGTATACATTGAAATTGTGAAAAGAATTCAATGGGGTTATAAGAAAATGTGAAAAGTTAAAGTCTGTTTTTTAAAAAATATTTTGGAATGTGACGTAATCATTGTATAGTCGTTTTCTGTATTGGAAAATGCATCACTTTTGAAGCAGTGTTGATATGTTGTTTGCAAGGACGATGCCTCTTGGCATTTTTTTATTTATTTATGGAAAAATGAATAAGTTAGTTGGATAACCAAAGGACGCAAACCATATAAAGCGTTATGATTATATCCTAGGCTATATATACAACGTGTAATCATTGTATAACCGTTTTCTGTATTGGAAAATGCATCACTTTTTTTTATAGGTCACAGGGAATAGAACACACAACCACACACACCCTATTACACACACCCACACCACTAGGCTAGCCCTAGTGGATTTAGTATGATTTGTTTGCAATGTAAGCAAAAAATATTTGTTTATGACTCATACATGTTTATTTGATTAAGTTGCACTCAAATCCCGTTTAGACAACATTTTTTTTCCTAAAAAAAATTAATCCTATTCTTTCTTCTTCTTTATTTTGCTGATAATATTACTTTTGGGTGTTAACATATTAGTGTAACTTATTTAATGAGTTTTTGCCTTCTATATCGCAGGCACAAGGAACGGAAATCACATAGCAAATGACATATTTGATAAGTGTTGATCTTTTAACTCCATATGTGTTTGGTATTATTGTTACTTTGAGTGGTATGCATTATTCTTTTTATATCTCTTCCCCATGTTAACCTGGTGTATTATAATGTAGTATTGTGATGTTTTAGTATGCAAAATAATTGATCCCTCTGAATAACAGATCTTTGTTTGTGGTTATTATTTGCAAAGTTCTGTGTTAATGTCATAGTTTTTTCCATCTGAAATATAGAATAAAATAGCAACACAGTTTTTTTGTAAGTATAAGGTTTGCAATGCGATTAACCAGCCACAGCGGAAGACAAAATTTTTTGATTTCCCCCCTGCATCGCACGAGTAATACACTAGTTTTATTTAAAAGTAATGGAAATGTAAAAAAAATTATATATTTGAAAGGGGAAAATAAATGCAAATGAAAGTTTAAAGAGAAAGACAAAAAATGACTCAAAAGCAATATTAACTAAACCTAGGGTATTTTAATTTCAATTGAACTAATGCTATTTACCTTTATTGATGATTAATTTTAATTATCCCACGCATCGGGTGAAAAATCTTAAATTGTTTGATGATTATCTCAGGTATGCCCCCAATTTTTCAAATATATATATAAAATTTGTGTTTAATTTAGTGTCACTTTTCTATTATTATTTAATTATTTATTATGTAAAAAATATTCTAATTTTTTATATAATTATTTTTAATGATTTTCCATTAATACATAATTATATTATTGATATTATATGATAATATAAAAAAGCATACGGTAAAAAGGCCAACCAAATAATTAAGTTTATATGACTTTGTGATCTTAATTTGAGGTGGCAAATTAAGCGGGCACCTCGCCCTGCCCTGCTCCACATCAACCCGCCAAAAAATGAGTCATCTCGTCCCGCTTTTTAAAGTGTGCTAAAAAACTCTGCTTGCCCCGCTCTGTTTGGCGGGTTGCCCTGCCAGCCTGAGCCTATTTTACACGTACCCTCCTCGTCCTGCTTATGTCCGCTAAAAAATGAGCCCGCGCCGCTTTTGAGATGGGTTGTAAAACTCAGTCCGCTCCCCTCCCCCAGTTGGGGAGGATTAGCCCGTTTTGTCGGCCCTAATCTTAATGACATCAATGATATAACCTGTTTTTATTATGGTTGTTCAAACTAAGCGTGTTCATCAACCGAACCAAACCAATTCAAACTGCGGAGACCGAACTGAAAAATCGATAACCGAATAAACCGAAAAAAACCGCAAATTCTAATTGGATTGGATCGGTTTCTAGATGGGTTGATGAAAACCGATCCAATCCAAACGATCCAATATATTAATTCCTATATACCTACTTGGGTCTTTCCACAATCATAGCCCAAAAATTTCTAAACCCAAGACTCATTAACCCAATAAAAAATCTAGTCATCTCATCAACAAAATTTTATATTTGTAGAGCTTCATATCTCATTGCCTAAAAAAATAAACTATATTATAATTTACTAATGCTTATGTATTTCAAAAAAGAAATTACAAAGGCAATATATACAAAAGATGTTATTTGCACAGTAATCATGAAATAAATTTTAGGATTTTCAAAAAACTGAAAACCGATCCAATCCAAATTGAAAAAAAATTGGATTGGATCGGATCGGATTTAAAAAAAATCCAAATCGAATGGATGATTATATGTTCAAACCGAAGGGATTGGATCAGATGATTTTTACTTTCAAAACCGATCCAATCCAGATCACGAACACCCCTAGTTCAAACATGAATCCAACCTACCACAAAAGTATGTGAGTTTGACGTTTATCATGTTATAGGAGATAAAAGTATTTGTTACACATATAAAAGTTTGTGGAGGCTATATGAAAAGAAGAGAGAGAGAGAGAGAAAAACATGAGCCTCGTATACTTTTATGTATAGGACTGGGTAATCCAATGGATTTATCTTTAATGGGTATAATTTTTTTTTCTTTTACACTATTTTTCAATCATTTTTTTAGAAATTATTAAAAAATGGCATATTGTGTTAGAGAATAATATAAATCATTAAAAGGACAATAACTCAATACCTTAAGGCTTTGTTTGGGAGTTTAGAGGGGAAGGAAAGGAAGGGGATCCAAGGGGGAGGGAGGGGAAGGAAGGGAAAGAAATTTGAGGGTATTCCTTCCCCTTGTTTGGGAGTTAAAAAATGACAAGAAGGAAGATGGAGGGTTAATGAGATATTTTTACCATTATACCCATTTTTAAAATTAATATTATTATTATATTTTACAAATTAAATTAAATTTAAAATTTCTAACAAAATTATTTATGTACTTTTCACAATATTAAAAAAGATAATATTTCTTATGAAATTTCCACGCTGCAAGCTACGAAAATTGTCACAAATTTTTTTCCGTCAGAATACTCTTCGTCGAAAAGCGACGAAAATTTTTCTCCGATGAAAATTTTTACCAAAATAAATTTTCTATCGAAATTTAGTTTATGGCAAAAGTTTTGACGAAAATGATTTCCTCCATGAAATGCTTTAAACGAAAAAATATTTCGTCAAAATTTTGACGGAATGTTTTCCATTCAAAATTTCGATGGAAATGTGTTCTTAAGAAATTGTCGGAAATTGTTTTGTCAAATATTTTGAGGGAAATGTTTCATTCAAAACTTTCAACGAAATTTAGATTCTGTAAAGAATTTTGACAGAATATTTTTTCCGTCAAATATTTTAATCGAAATATTTTTCGTCAAATTTTTTTACGGAAAAATTTGCTGTTGAGATTTTTTGACATAAATGTGTTCCGTTGAAAATTTTGATGGAAATATTTTTTATCAAAAAATTTGACGAAAATATTTTCCATCGAAAATTTTCGATGAAAATGTGTTTCCTTAAATATTCAACTGAAAGTTTTTGTCAAAAAGTTTAATGAAAATATTTCCGTCGAAATTTTTTGACGGAATGTAAATTCTGTAAAGAATTTTGATGAAATTTTTTTCCAGCAAAAAATTTCTATGGAAATGTGTTGCATTGAAAATTTTGATGGAAATATTTTTCGTCAAAAAATTCGATGAATATGTTTTTTTATGAAATATTTTGACGAGATTTAGATTCTGTAAAGAATTTTGACAAAAAAATTTTGTCAAATTCTTTTGCAGAAATGTTTTTAGTCTCAAATTTTGATGGAAATATTTTCCGTAAAAAATTTAGACGTAATTGTTTTACGTCAAAAAATTTCGGTAGAGATGTGTTTCGTCAAATTTTGGACGAAAATATTTTCGTTGAAAGTTTCAACGGAATTTAGATTCGTTAATAGTTTTGACTGAATTCTTTCCAGTAAAAAATTTATGTCAGTGATTATAACAAAATCTTGTTTCGTCTTTAGTTTTGACGAAATTTTTTTGACGTGTGTGATTTTCATAAAAAATTTCATCACTATTTTTGACAAAATATTTTTGGTCGAAAATTTTTGTTGGTATTTGAGACTTTTCTAATAATGTCACGTTTAACAATGATTCACATTTATGTAGTTTTTACATTTTAATGCTAAGGGTAGATAAGTAATTTTTAATATTTCCCTCCTCAAACCCCCCAAATTGGGGGAACTTTAATTTTAGGAAGAAGGGGGATTTTGGAGGGTTTAGTAAAAACCCCCAATTCCTTCCCCTCCATTTTTTAAACTCACAAACAAGGGGAGGGCTTACTAAAACCCTCCCTTTCCTTCCCCTCCCCTCCTAAAACCAACTCCCAAACAAAGCCTAAGGTTTTGGGTTGAAATGGTTCTTTACATGATATCAAAGCTTCAATGACTATAAGATCACGAATTCGATCCTCACTGCTCCCCATTTGTGGAACTAAATAAGCATAAGGTAAACCAACCAAAAAATGGGCGTATGCAATATCCACACCTCAAGCCCAAAGGGCTTTTGCATGAGGGAGTGTGTTAGAGAATAATATAAACCATAAAAAAGATCATCACCCAATATCTTAACGTTTTTGGTTGAAATACTTCTTTACATCTTAGAACAATAGGTTATCAATTAAGTGACACATACATTATCAAAATATTGAAATTTTTATGTGCCACAAAATATAAATTGATTCATATGAGTTTATTTTTAATTTTATGTCGTGAGATCCGCATGATATGTTTAGTTGTTCTATATATGAGTTTCTATTTCAATATCTCATTTTCATATGCACACGTAACGAAATTGTGGTAAGGTTTAATCTCTCCAAGAGAAGATTATATACGTCAAAGATTCACCACGAGACCATAGTCATGGAATGAGTAGAATAAGAAATTCGTCCCAATCCAGCTAGATCTCTTGACCTCACGGGTTGTTTTAATTTGCTTCAATATGAAAAGTTCAGTGGTGTATCTCTCAACATATAAGAATGCATGACTGAGGCCTCGTGACTTGATTAACTGTGATCACAAATACCATTGCCACACACATGTTGATAAAGAACACAGTTTGCTGAAGGAGATTAGAGGTAATGATATAATATAATATAATTGACAGATAAAATCTGATTTTTTTTCCATTTTATATCTAATAGTTAGCTAGCTGGTATCGTTGGACAGATGTTATGGGATCTCGATAGTCACACACACGTTGAGAAACACATGTTAATTAACAACATTACTGATTAAGAAAGTGAAAACAACTAGTTTCAGCTTGCAATGTGCTAATAAGGACAGGTTTATTACTTGTGTATATATCTGGATTATGGATCCTGTATCCATATTTCAAGATCTAGGACTAGTCACAATCTTTTAGACCTCATGCCTTCATCCAGTCACAGCCCATAGATTAATAAATAACATGGCTATTTAGAATTATAAATATTCTCTTATATTTGATTTGTCAGTATATATATATATATATATATATATATATATATATATATATATATATATATATATATATATATATGTTAACTTTTTCAACGGTCAATGTAGATAACTTATCTACAGTGAGCCTAAAATGACGTCATTTTGAGACGGAAATCAAGATATTTTTATAATTATAATTTATTTCAGGGTTATAATAGTCTTTTTCATTATAATTTTTTAATTTTTCAACCTAAAATGACGAGCGACTGTAAATAATTTATCTACATTTACTTTAGAAACATTAAAACATATATATATATATATGAGAAAAATAAATTTTATGTTGTAGGAGATTGTAATCTCATGTCATAGATATATCAAGTGTGGAACCCACCTATTTAAAAAAAGTAAAAAACAAAAAAAATGTGCGGCACACCTTTTTATGGTGTGTGTAGGAAGGATTTGTTTTCTTATGGTATATATATATATATATATATATATATAGGCAAAATGATTTGTAATGTGACTGTATATAAGCGTTGGTGCAGTCACCTAAAAATTACGTCATTTTGGTGGGATAAAGGAAGTTCACATTTAAAATTAATTGTAGAAAATAAAAATATATATATATATATATATATATATATATATATATATAAAATGACGTAGTTTTATATGACTGCACCAATCCTTAGGTGCAGTCACTTTACATCCGCTAAACCCATATATATAAATATCTTTCACGAGAATTTAATTTGCCAGTATAAACTATGGGTTATATTTATCTCATTCAACATGAGATAAATCAGTTTCCTCCAGATACATAATAAAGGTGGGTCCCACCTCTATTTTTTCTCTTTCCAATTATTTGTGAGTCTGCCTTACAATTTTATTTCACTAACATATGATAATCTATGTCCAACAACATAAAAACATTTCTCATAAATTATAATAAAGTTTCTTTCTTCTAATTTTTTTATGGGAAATCATTATCTCATTTTACATGAGATAACTATCTCATTGTTTCTCTCACAAGAAAAATAGAAACTTTTTTTATACTCTAATTTCTTTTTTCCATATCTATATCACTTTACATTTATACAGTCTTATTTTATTTTTTATCCCTTAATAGACTCTAGGGAACATGTCATGTGTAAGAAATATTATTCCTAAATGAAGCGCCTATAGTTTTTGGTATATGTTCCTAAAAGCTACGGCAAATAGCACGTATGAATGTATGTTCGTTCTCAAGTAAGTAGGGTCCAGCGCCTAGGCAAATAAAAGGTTGTATATGCAATGTCACATCGTACATTGGTAGAATCAATAAATGTTTCATCAAAAAGACGAAAAAGAACGGGCCATATGTAGCGCCATCTCATCCAAGAATATGTTTAAGCCATTTTTTTAGTAAATATTTTTAAGCCATTTTTAGGTAAAGTATAACCCAAACTCATTCTTTTTGAAGGAAATGAAAGCAGAGCCACAAGTTTAAAGGAGTGGTTTGGACCATCAATTTGTTACTAAACAAGCTTTCTTGCCTAATCAAAGAAAAGTATCGTTTAATTATAATATTTTAAACTGTAAAGTGTTGGGAAAGGATTAATGCACTTTGCCATTTTGGACTTTTATGGTGATGAACATTTTAGTGGTGAGGGCTGAGGGGCGGAATGTTGAATAATTGAAAGGTGAAAGAGAGAGGGGTTCACGGGCAAGGCTAAGTGAATTATTTTTAATTATTTTCTGGATAATAATTTCTTTCTAAGTCTATATATATATATATATATATATATATATATTTAATAGAGATAGGATATTACTATTATTAATTAGTGTTATTATCAATATCATTACCGTTTATTTCACCATTATATTATATATCAATTATGTTGATCCAACAATTTTGATTTAACTTTATAAAAGTATTCTTTCTTCTTCCTATATTTAATATTTTATTTTCACTTTTATGATCCCATATTTAATACTTTCACATTAAATTTAATGGAGAATAATAATCATACAAAGGTAAAAATAAATATAACCGTTGGATTAATATAGTAAATAGTGATATTAATAATAACACTAATCAATAATAACAATATCCTATCTCATACTAATAATAGTATAATACTATATATGATAATGAGTTGTTTATAAGGTGGTGGGGTTAGTCGAGAAGTTCACGGGTTTTCCTCTATGACACAATCACAAATCGTCACATTTCCTTTAACCTTCTGTGGATTTCTATTTTAATAGTCATCATTTTCTAGTTAAGTCCTTTTTCAGTCAATCCCAGCCGATGATGTTGCTCCAAAAATCTTAACTGATAATGATATTCTCCTGAGAAAGACTTTCCCTCAATTGCTAGGTGAAATCACAATGATCATTTATCTTACAAAGAAGATTTCATTACATTTAAGCAACTCTTACAGTTTTCAAGAGCTTAAGATTAATGACTTGGTCAAATTGCAAAGAGATGGAACGTTTCGTTGGTTATGAAGCATTTTGAGTTGGAAATGATTTTTCTAGATTTGTTGATGAGAAGGATAAAGCAATCATAATATGTGAGAATTTTTAGTAAAGGTATAATTGTAGGGAAATATTACTCTCTTTTCATATAAAATATTTTCTCTCATATTTTCTCATTTCGATTTTCGTACCAAACTTTTTTCTTTTCTTATAATGGTAGGATCCACCTATTTTCTCTCTACAACATAAGATAATTATCTTATGTTAAATGAGACTAATAATACCTTTAATTGTATTCAACTAATCCTTTGATTTAATGATGAGAAAAATGTTTATCTTTTTAAATAACACTACTTATATCATTTCACTCTCACAAAGAAGTGAGACTCACATCTTTATGTTTTTTTGTCCACTCTCTCCTCATTTATTTATCTCTCTCACCTAAAATAACATAATTTTATATTCTTTTTTTTTTTTGGTAAAAATAATTTTATATTCTTTAAAATGATGTATACCGTTGCTAAGTATACATAATAAAATTGATGCCTTTGTCCAATTACAGTTTCGAATGATTTGGTTGGTAGAGCATCATGAAATTTCAGCCACAAATTTGAGGACCCAAAGGGACCATTACTTTGTTAATTCCCAATCCCTTGTGTCCTTTTATGTAACTACAAAACCCTACGGGTGTGTACTTACAATTACATCATTACCCTCTAGGCTTAATAAAAAGTAAAAGAATCCGTAGTCAAATGTTCATAAAATACACAAATTGAATATTCCGTACTAGTACAAAGCAACTTGGCATATACATTTCCTATTTGCAATACATAGCGTTCTCTAATTTATAGTTTTGCAATGTTAAGTAACTAATCCAATCATGCAGAATCTGCACTGAAGACGTCTATAATGTTTGGCCGTGCATCTAAACAATGAGAAACCAACAATATCAATTTATTTTTTTAATTTATTTTTGGATAAACCTCAAGTATCTTCCACATAAGGTAATTTTATTCGAAGCGGGTTCAGGATTAAGACTTTAACTCCTCTCAAAAATGTTATCGGGAAGGATCAAATACATATTCTCATCCACACATGCTCAGCTCGATTTGATAATAATATCAACTTAAAGTATTCTATTTTATGTCACTTGGTAGAGAAATAGCAAGAACAAGTGCACGTGAATTATGTATAGACGACAAGTTCGAGGACCTCAATGTCTTTGTAGTGAAATCCCTTGGTGGCACTCACTGTTTCATAGGGAGTAGCTGAAGCCAAAACCGAGGATTAAAAAATTAATATGGGAATAGAAAGCAAGGGAACTAAATTGGTTTGAAAATAATAAGCGAGTAGAAGAAAGAAAACATAGAGACAGATTGAAACAAATAGCAAATAAAAACAGAAAAAAGAAGAAGGTAAAGAACCTTTTCAATGAAGAAACAAGGGTGTGAGATTGAGGCAATAGGCATCAACTACAAGATCCACACACAGACAACAAAACAACCTTTTAAAATCTTCAGCAAATCTCCACAACTGAATAGCCTAGATGGTCTTCAGGAACCAGCAGATGAAGCAAAAGCTAAACAAAGACCATGCAATGGAGTTAGGCATGTCCTCAAGGATGTGAATTGCATAGCCAAGCCATGGGAAATTCTGGCAATTGTTGGGCCAAGTGGAGCTGGAAAATCATCCCTGCTTGAGATTCTTGCTGGTAAAGTTAATCCACAAAGTGGGGCTATCTTGGTGAACCAGAATCCTGTAGATAAAGCTCAGTTCAGGAAGGTTTCAGGGTATGTTACACAAAAGGAAACCCTTTTTCCCTTACTTACAGTTGAAGAAACCATGATGTTTAGTGCAAAGCTAAGGTTAAATCTTCCTCAAGAACAACTATGCTCCAAGGTTAAGTCACTGATTCAGGAGCTTGGCCTTAGCCATGTTGCTAGGTCTCGAGTTGGAGATGAAAGGGTACGAGGGATATCTGGTGGCGAAAGGCGTAGAGTTTCCATTGGTGTTGAAGTCATACATGATCCAAATGTGCTGATTCTGGATGAACCAACTTCAGGACTTGACAGTACCTCAGCTCTTCAAATAATTGATATGCTTAAAGTCATGGCTGAATCAAGAGGAAGAACTATAATCCTAAGTATACATCAACCCGGGTTCAGAATAGTGAAGTTGTTCAACTCAATACTGTTGTTAGCCAATGGCTATGTGTTACACCATGGCACTGTGGATTTGCTAGGTGTGAATCTAAGGTTAATGGGTTTAGAACTTCCTCTTCATGTTAATGTAGTTGAGTTTGCCATTGAATCCATTGAGACCATTCAGCAACAACCGAAATATCAGCAAGTGCAAATAGAAGTGCAACGACAATTACCATGGACAATGCAACAAAAGAAAGGTGATGGTCATCAAGGTGAGAGTAGAAGTGGTAAGTTTACCCTGCAACAGCTTTTTCAACAATCCAAGGTAATTGACATAGAAATCATCAATGCGGGAATGGATTTCACTTGTGATTTTGCTAATTCTAGATTAAGAGAAACTATGATTCTCACTCATAGGTTCTCCAAAAACATCCTTCGTACAAAGGAGCTCTTTGCATGTAGGACAATTCAGATGCTGATTTCTGGGCTGGTTTTAGGCTCAGTCTTTTGTAATCTCAAGGATGGTCTAGAGGGAGCAGAAGAAAGGGTTGGTCTATTTGCTTTTATATTAACGTTTTTGATATCAAGCACCGTTGAAGCTCTACCAATTTTTCTGCAAGAGAGGGAGATTCTAATGAAGGAGACCTCTAGTGGAAGCTACAGAGTTTCATCCTATGCTATTGCCAATGGCCTAGTTTACTTGCCATTTCTACTCATACTAGCCATTTTATTCACAATGCCTTTATACTGGCTTATTGGTCTCAACAGGAATCTCACGGCATTTTTGCACTTCTTGTTGCTAATTTGGCTAATTCTTTATACAGCAAATTCTGTTGTGGTATGTTTCAGTGCTCTGGTGCCTAATTTCATTGTTGGGAATTCACTGATAGCTGGTGTCATCGGTTCATCTTTCTTGTTCTCTGGCTACTTCATATCAAATCATGAAATTCCGAATTACTGGATTTTCATGCATTATATATCTATATTTAAGTATCCCTTTGAAGGGTTCATGATAAATGAGTTCTCCAACTCAAAGAAGTGCTTGGAGTACATGTTTGGGGCATGTGTGATGAGGGGAGAGGATGTGCTTAAACAACAAGGGTATGGAGGGGAGAGTAGCAGGTGGAAGAATGTTGGGGTTATGGTATGCTTCATCTTCGTTTACAGGTTCATTTCTTATGTAATTCTTAGGTACAGATGCTCGCAAAATGTCATCCTTTGAAAACTATGGTTACTCTTTGTCTCTCTCTCTCTCTCAAGGGGATTCACATGTCTTGGATTTTTCTGCAGATAGCATAAAAGAAGATATATAATCATATCAACAAAAAAATATATATATAAATTTTTTGTCTGTGCCAACAAATTGTACTAAAATGATATTATGTTGGTTTGTGTTTTCTATGATTACTTAATTCACACAATTATCTCTCTCTTCATCATCAAGATTCCTCTTCCCTCGTAATTTTCTTTTTCAATACAAGCTTGCTGCCCAATACCCGAATACACTAGTTTTGTTCCAAAAAATAGTGGAAGGGAGATGCTATAAAACACTTGAGCTTTTCAACGTTCGATTGTTTCAACCGTGTGATGATTTCTTACTTTTTTTTAGGATCAGCAAAATCTTTTTATTATGGAAAAAGATTTAAGGATGGTAAATGACAGAAAGTCATATCATTTAAAATGAAAATAATATTGGTGGAAATCAACGATTAAGATATAGTAGTAACATTGGTAGTAATATTATTTGGTAGTAACAATATCCTATCCCTATTACAGGAATAAGATATTGTTACTACCAAATAATATTACTACTATATCTTAACTGTTGATTTCTGTCAATCAATGATTATCATTTATTACGAATTAATAATTTATTAATGAGTTTAATTTGTAAAAATAATAATCGTTGATTGGCTGAAATCAACGATTAAGATATACTAGTAACATTATTTGGTAGTAACAATATCCCATCCCTTTATTATATATATTTTAAGGTTTGTAATTTTGGTATTCACGAAAGATTGAGTGTTTGATAACATCTCTCCCAGAGTGAAAATAGGGTTATACAGTAACTAAAGTAAGAGCCTTTCCCCAGGCTTGTACAATAAGCCTAATTTCAATTACAACCATACCTTCCGGGTATGAAATACACATCTAGCGAGATATAGCTTATATCTAATTAAATATTAACATCAGAATGACAAAATAGAGAAACCTTTTGAGAATAGTCTCTACTCACATATACCTGCTATTCCTTTTTATTGTAGTTTTGAAATCCCTGAATGGTAATGGCCAAATGCCCATGTCATATACAAGTGGTGCTTAACCTTTTCGAGCTCATCTTTCTGGCAATCAAACTTAGCATATGATCAAAATCAATGAATAATGAGTTTAACTGCAACTAAGTTAACAGATTGAAAGTATCTACCTCAGTTGCATTGAAGCAAGTCGTACCCAAAACCCGAGGTGTACATTCAAGGCTACATAGCTGTGTATTAGCTTATACATTTAACTTAAACCCCCTAGAAATTTTGGAGGAAACTTCATTTCAAATTTATAGTCTTCGATCAAATTCTAAGAAGGGGGGCAACCTGCTCTGTAGTTGAATTCTTACCCTGCATTTGCAAAAGGTTGAATACATATGAATTGAACCTATGTAAAGAATCGATTCAACCCAGAAGCTTAAGCTAATGGGTGAAGCTACGTTAATAGTTTTATATATCTCTAACAACCTATGACCTCCACGTGAAAACAATAATAACCGTTGTGCCAAGGCTCAAATTCTAAGAAAAGAACGTTTAATATCAAATCTCCCTACTTCCTAGTTAAGGATGCCCAAAGCTACATGTATGTGAAAAAATATAAGGGTAAGATTGCTATAATTGATCTTCACCTCTACCCTTTGCAAGTGAGGTAGCCTTGTGCCTGGGATTTATCCTTTTTTTTATCCAACTACAGAATCTGCTGCCATTTCCATTTCACAATGTAAGATAAGTTCAGAGTCATTTTCCTCCTCACAAAACTCATGATCATCAACTTCTGGCACATAGCCAGCTCGCTTCATTTGATCTGTGAGAATTTTCAAAACAAAATAGATGTCCTTCTTAAAAGGGTGCCTTTTATCTTTCACCATGAAAACATGCACACGACTCTGAATTTCAATCCAACTGCAACCAGGTTGCTTAATTACTCCCCGTTGCCTCATCTGTTTCCGGACTCTTACCACATCTTTCCATCTACCAAGCTCAGCATACATATTTGAAAGAAGAACATAAGGTCCAGAGTTCAAGGGATCAATCTCTAAGAGCTTTTCTGCCACATACTTCCCTAATTTAATGTTCCCATGAACCTTACAAGCAGCAAGTAAAGATCCCCAGACAACAGCATCAGGCTGCATTGGCATTTCCTGTATCAAATTGTTTGCTTCATCGAGGCAACCAGCCCGACCGAGTAAATCAACCATGCATGTATAATGGTCCTTCACTGGTGATAAACCATGCTCAGTCCTCATTGACTTGAAGTAATGACGTCCTTCTTCAACAAGTCCTGCATGGCTACATCCAGTTAGAACTCCTATCATAGTAACATGATCTGGTTTTTCTTTAGAATCCAGCATTTTCCTGAATGTTTCAAGGGCCTCTGCACCATAACCATTTTGTGCATATCCCACTATCATGGCATTCCATGAAACATTATCCCTTTCTACCATGTGTTCAAAAACCAGGCATCCATCTTCAACCAATCCACATTTCATGTACATGTCAATGAGAGAATTCCCCACAAAAATATCAGATTCTTCTCCAGACTGGAACCAAAACCCATGCTTCAAAATGTGAGTATGAGCCTGTCTACCAAGCTTCAGATCAGCCAGATTTGCACATGCATTAAGTAGATTCCCAAAGGTGTAATGGGTTGGCCAGACGGATTCCCTCTTTAGGAGGAGGAAAAGTCTAACTGCTTCTTCATTCTCTCCATTTTGTGTATAACCTGCAATAAGCGCATTCCAGGACACCACATTCCTCTCCATCATGTTTGAAAACATCAATCTCGCGGCTTTCACACTTGCTGCCTTTGCATATCCACTAACCATGGAGGTTTCAGACACCACATCCCTAAGTGGCATCCTATCAAAAACCAGTCTAGCTTCATTAACTCTGCTGCATTTTGCGTACATATCAACCAAAGCATTGCCTAACACAAGGTCTTTCCGGAACTTGTCCCATTTCACAACACGAGCATGAATTTGCAAACCTTCCCTAATTGCTGACAAGCTTGCACAAGCACTAACCACACTGGCTAGAGTAATCTCATCAGGTTCAATCCCACTATTCATCATCCTTACAAAAACCTCTAGAGCTTTTCCCGCTGGACCATTTTGCTCATAGCATGTAATCAAACTGTTCCAAGAAACTATATTTCTCACAACCATGCAATCAAAAGCCCTTTGAGCACAGTCCACAACCCCACACTTAGAGTACATATCAACAAGAGCAGAACCCATGTAAACATCTGATGAGTAATGAGACTTTGATATCAAAGCATGGATTTGAACGCCCATATTCAAGTCTGTCAACCCTGCACAAGCACTAAGAGCACTCCCAAATGAATACTCATTTAGTATAAAATTCTCATGGTGCATATCAGCAAAGAATTTCAAAGCTTCCTCAAAGCGATCATGTTGGGCAAAACCTGACACCATGGCATTCCACGAGCATTGATCAGGTTCCGGCATCCACTTAAAGATGTTTAAAGCCTCATCAAGACCACCTGACTTTGTCAACGTGCTTAATGTCGCGTTATAACTGAAAGTGTTCCTCTGGGGCATATAATCAAACAACTTGCGTGCGTCCTCCAAACAACCGCATTTCCCATAAGCATCAACGAGCCTGTTCTGAATAAAGATTTCAGAGGAAAACTGTGTCTTAATGATTCGAGCGTGAACTCGACGCGCGTCAAGCCCAGACTTGGATCGAACGCAATAGTCCAATAGCTTCGCGAAGGGTGACGAGTCCAGGAAAGAAAGGTCACCGACCACTTTTTGGACGAGCCCATGTCTACCCATTTCATAACCTTCGAGAAAGATCCTTAATTTCGAAGGGTGGGTCCCATTAACTGAACCTCAAACTCGTGTTGTCCTTGTTGATTAACGCTTTGACTCAGAGAAAGCCACGTGGCCATGCTTCCCAGTGTTATTGGTTCCTCCATTGAAAAGTGCTCATCCCTGATTTCCAAGTGTATCACTGCGAAAAGCCTGAAGCTTGGCAATGCCGTGCATTCTCACCTAATCAAAACCGCGCTTTTCTTCGACCCTTTCATTGCCAATGGTCTCATAGACGCGTATTCCAAGTGCGGCTGCGTAGAAAGTGCTGACAAGGCATTTGGTGATTTTCCCAACAAGACCACGCGTTCGTGGAACACGCTGCTCTCGTTTTACTCGAAATTAGGTCTTTTCGATAAGGCTTATAACCTGTTCGATAAAATGCCTCAACGGAACCTCGTCAGCTATAACTCTCTCATCTCCGGTTCCACGCGCCACGGGTTTCACAAAGAATCGGTTAAGCTGTTTCGGGTAATGCAAAAAAGTTCTGATCGCTTGATGTTAGACGAGTTCACGCTTGTTAGCGTAGTTGGAAGCTGTGCTTGTTTAGGTAACGTTAAATGGTTGCGTCAGGTTCATGGGGTGGCTTTTATAGTTGGCATGGAGTGGAATGTGATTCTTAACAACGCATTAATTGATGCTTATGGAAAATGTGGGGAACCAAATTTGTCGTGTTCTGTGTTTTGTTGGATGCCAGAGAGAAATGTTGTGTCTTGGACATCAATGGTTGTGGCTTGGACCAAAGCATCAAGATTGGATG
Organism: Gastrolobium villosum; assembly: GCA_032173675.1. Lineage (NCBI taxonomy): Eukaryota > Viridiplantae > Streptophyta > Magnoliopsida > Fabales > Fabaceae > Gastrolobium > Gastrolobium villosum. Next base: position 46,316 of record JAVKPL010013707.1, on the reverse strand, counting down.
AGGCTCGCAGGATATTTAACGATATGCCAGTTAAGAACACAGTTTCTTGGACTGCTTTGATCACGGGTTTTGCAAGAAATGGTCAATGTAGTGAAGCTTTGGATCTTTTTAGGCAAATGCTGGAAGAGGGGGTAAGGCCTAGTGCTCCAACTTTTGTCAGTGTTCTAGATGCTTGTGCAGATGAGGCTCTTATAGGAAGAGGTAAACAGGTCCACGGTCATATTATCAGAGGTAGCAATAGTGACAACTTGATTAATGTGTATATATGTAATGCTTTGATTGACATGTATGGAAAGTGTGGAGATATGAAATCAGCTGAAAATTTGTTTGAGATGACAACTATGAGGGATGTAGTAACTTGGAATACATTAATAACTGGGTTTGCACAAAATGGTCATGGGAAGGATTCACTAGCAGTCTTTAGAAGGATGATTGAAGCCAATGTAGAGCCTAATCATGTGACATTTCTTGGGGTGCTATCCGCTTGTAGCCATGCAGGTTTAGATAATGAAGGGTTAGAATTGCTGGAATTGATGGAAAGGCAATATGGACTCAAGCCTAAACCTGATCATTATGCTTTATTAGTTGATTTGCTTGGGAGGAAAAACAGACTCAAGGAAGCCATGGTTTTAATTGAGAAAGTGCCTAATGGAATTAGGAATCACATTGCTATGTGGGGTGCTGTCTTGGGTGCTTGTCGAGTTCATGGGAACTCGGACCTTGCTAGCAGGGCTGCAGAAGCTTTGTTCGAGTTAGAACCAGAAAATACGGCTAGATATGTTATGCTATCGAACATTTATGCTGCATCTGGCAAATGGGGTGATGCCAATAGAATTAGAACAGTTATGAAGGAGAGAGGTTTGAAGAAAGAACCAGCTTGTAGTTGGATTGAGTTAAGGAATGCAAGACATGAGTTTGTAGCCAAGGACAAGCTCCATCCACAGATTGGAGAGATACATGAAGTAAATAGTAAACTAGTTGATCATTTGAAGGATGCTATATATCAGCCTTATATTGATCTTCCTGATGAGGATGCTGGTTAGGTCAGCCTTTGCTACATTGGTGAGAAGTCTCGGTCAGAATGTAATATGTCACATTGGCATTAACTAGCATCTCCTTTTCAATTGTATTTAAATTTCATCCGAGGGATATAAATATGAAATCATTTGATCAACTTTGGCCATTAATTTGCATACATCAGAATATGAATGATCACTGCAAGCATTCAATCCATATGTATCAGTAGTTTATGCCTTCTTAAACCCTTACCCACCAGAAGCTTGATGAATTATTTGTTTCATGTCAATTTTATCCCCCTACTTAATAGGCCCCTACGAAGCACCACACTAATGTGTCGTGTTCGACAGTTTCCGACATTCTCGGACACTCACACACTCTTCGACACTTTAACACGCGTTATAGAAATTCAAAAAAAGATTTAAAGGTTGCGTTGCGTTGAGTTTTTAGTTCCAACTATTAGATTCGTTGGATTACAATTACCATTTTATTGAGTTTAATATAAATATTTAGGATATATTATGTTTCTTTGCAAAATTTATGAATATTATAATTTTACATTCATTTTTTTGTTAAATTATTCAATATTAAATATAATATAATATACACTACATAAATTAAAAATAATATTTAATATCAAAACGTGTCCTAACATGTCGAAATCTAACATTTTTTAGAATTAACGTGTCAGAGTGTCGTGTCGTATCGTGTCATGCGTCCCGTGTCGGTATCGGTGCTACATAAATAGTCATTATCAATTGCCGGCTATTGTATAGAATTGTGTCATCAAAATAAAATTATCCAGGTTTTCGGTCCTTAGTTGACTCTTGGACACAATAGACCTTTTAATTTTTAGTTTAAACTAACCACAGTGAAGGTTCTTCAATATGATAAGTGATGACAAGCTTATGGTCATTGGGGACCACAATACTTTGAAACTCATAGTCAAGGTTGTCCCCATCGTTTTATAGTCATTGGGGACTATAAAAGAATAACTGGTTTTCTTAGAAACTTCCTGTAAGAACGTGATTCTAGAAGCCTGAGTCACCCTAATGTAAGCTTTGATGTTACTCAATTTATTCCCACTCAAAGCCAGTTCAGGCATCAGATACAATTATAATTGAAGGCTTACTACATAAATGTTTATAAATATTTTGTGAGGAACTGTTCTTAAATTACCAACATCCCGGTTTTCCGCGCGAAATCTCTGGTGCTAACCTATACCACTACGATCTCTAACATGTAGAGACATACACGCAGAGATTAATGCTGAAAATGTTCAGAATAAAAGAACAGAACAAACCACGAAACACGTGGAGACATAGGTTGTTTAAGCTTAATTAGTGTCTCGAGTTTGAGTTTTCGGTTCCAACTATGTTAAAATTTCAGTAAATCGTAGGGATGTAAATGGATTAAATTACTGATCAAGAGCTTATGGTTCGGCCGATATAAGATCAGACTTAACAGTTTTTTAAAAAACTTATTTAGAAAGCAAATCATATGTTATTTTTACAAGACCCGACCAATAAACTTATGGGCTAACCTATATAGTATAATTTATTTTAAATAAAATTATTATTTAAATAATAAAATAATATTATTTTAATTATTTTTTAAATTCTTAAATGCTTAATAGGCTTAAACAGGTTTAGATCAAACATTTTATTTTTAAAATAAAGACCAATCCAGACATATAATTTATCCTACTCTAAGTTAACAGATCAAATTTAAAATATTTTATATCTCACTTATTTAAGCCAAAATTTGAGCCCATTTACACTCTTATGTCTGGCGCAACTGATTTAATAAATTAAGAGTAAATATCCTTTTCGGTCCCTGGCAAATTTTACGATACCCGCTTTAGTCCCTAACAAATAAAAAGTCTATCCGTGATCCCTAAGAAATTCAAAGTGGACCCATTTTAGTCCTTTTGAGGAACTAATGTGGGTTTTTTTTTGAATTTGTGAAGGAATATGATTTTAGCTAAATGGATTCATTTTAAATTTATTAGAGACCACAAATAACTTTTTTATTTGCTAGGGACTAAGGCGACTATCCAAGAATTTACACCTTCCAATTTTTTATTTTTTTTAGTATGCAAATAAATTGCAAATATGATCGTGAAAAAATTTGCTCAGCATCAAAAAGGTATTTACTCATCAATTAATTCACGGAAAAATCGTTTAAAAAAAGCACTAGAACATGGACCTAATAATAACGTGAAAAATAAGCACCCTAGTTTTTCTCAAAAGACTATTTGAAGGAGATGGATGTGGAAAATGAGTATTCTGACCATTTACTTTTACTCCCATCCAAGACGGCAACGACTCGTGACTCACAAATTCCATCAAGAAAAAAGACATTGACTTGATTTTCTTATGATAATGTAAACCTTCATCCCCTTTCTCTCCTACTCAAAACCACGATCACCTTTCTCTTTTCACTCATCTCTCAAACCATGAGCTCAACCTTCCAAGCACACACTCATCACGAGAGTGAAGGAGACAGAGAATTCACTTTCTGGGGTTCATCAAATACCTTAACCTCTGAAAATGATTGTGATCAACTTGGAAACAATGAAGCAAGGCTCAACAGCCAAGCAGAGTTTGGAGAAACATACATAAGAAAAAATCTTAAATTTGAGCATCATTGTTCAAGTGTTTCATACCCTTCACGCAGCAAAGCTATTGCAGAAGGAAGAAAGGAGCTTATGGAGATGATGCAAGACATGCCCGAGTCTAGCTACGAACTTTCTTTCCAAGACATGGTGGATGAGAAACAAGTGCAGAAACCAGAACCAGTTCAAAATGAAACTTCGATCAACAATAAACTCATGCTAAGTAGTAGCAATAAATCTCAGCCCAAGATGCTAAACAAGAAGAAGAAAAACAAAGATAGACCTGGTAAGATATTGCGGGTTGAAAGCATGGATAGTGAAACCTTCTTCCTGAAGATGTTCTTTCCAACTTCTCTTGATTGGATGAAGAAGGGTAGAGTGCAGAATGGCTCCAAGGTTTCTCCAAGACAATCATTGCAAGAACCCTTAAAACGAGAAGGTAAAGAATGGAGAATTAAAAGATTCTTCCTAGCAGGAAACAACAGAGGTGATGCTGAAGATGGCTGTGACAAAAGCAGGTAGATATGGAATTTTCCTCAGAAAATCTATATTAGATGATGATGATGATGATATAGTTCAATGACCAATGAAAATGTTGTTTCTAAAATATAAAAACTTGACTATTGTTGTAGCAATGAAAGTGTTGTTTCTGAAATATAAGTGGAATTTCTTTGTTCGCACTACTAAAAAAGTCCTTCACGTTTTAATATATAAAACCATTAATGTAGTCTCATCCAACAGCTTAAGCTTTTGGGTTGAATTGATTCTTTACAAAACTATTAAAAAAGTCCTTCACGGTATAAGTTTTTTGATTGAATTAGTTCTTTATATCGCATCAGAGCTTCCATGATCACAAGTACCGCATGCATTATTCACCTTTCAAACCTTAACGGCTTATAAGAAAGCCATAAAATAAAGTAGAAATTAACGCAGTCTAAATGGAACAAATTTGCAGAAGTAAATATCATCTATTAACAGATATTTTTTTATTTTTTTGCATTTTGCTACTAGGCATGTTGATCGCAGCTTCTCAATCTCACATGGTTGCTGGCCATTTTTTCATCATATTAAAAGCAAAACAAAGAAATTGGGAGGATGAATTACTTTAAATATGGTTACTTTTGTTCCTTTGGAAGCGTGGGGTGCCATAGGAATTCACAACAGCAGAAAATGTGAAATAGAGGATTCAAGGCTTGAAGAATTGCAGACGCAGACACTACAAGTTATTCTTGAATTCCTTGGTTTGGATTGTTGTTATGGCATTCATTTGCATGTTTGATTAAAATAATTTATCTTATCATGTTATGGGAAAGATGTTGGGGCACTGTCCATGGCGTGTAGTTTAAGCCACAAGAACCTATGCTTCTTTCACTGTATCAGCTAAATATTTGGTAGTTAAAAAACCATAACCTCGTTAGAATGAGTCAAGGAAGCATACAGATTAGGACATTTACCTAATCTTGATTCAAATGAAATGTTTCTTTAGATAATGCATTGTATATGGGGATTTTCTTTTAAAAAATTTAAATTTAAATCAACTTTGCAAGTATTCTACTTTAATATGTTAATTCAGAGAACAGTATATTGAAAAAGATTTAAATCAACTTAAACAATAACGCCTGTTATCCATAATTTTTATTAAAAAATTTAAATATATTTATTTCAAAATTAATTATTCCATTTTTTTCATAAATTTAATTTCATTATTTAGTATCTATTTACTTTTTCGGTAATTCGACTCTTCTCTCAAACTTCAACTCTTTGAGCGGTTATAAAATTAATTATAAGTTGGGGCTTAATAATAGTTAAAGTTCTTTGCACCTTCCTAAGTTCTATCTTCTCACTTATTCAGCCTGTATTGTAAATTGAACTATATCAATAGATAATCTTTTTTTTTTTTTTTGGTGATAATAATCTATATTTCTTAAGTTCTATATGAATTGTAACATCGAGGGCTGAGAGTGATCGCCGGTACGAAAGGACATATATATATGGGCAAGGAGCGGCTCGTGACAGGTTTCTAGCGGGGGATTACATCCATGAATGAATCGAATCGACACCCGAAAGATAGGGATTCCAAAGACCGTGCAGGTGTGAGACTGCACAGTTTGGCTTATAAGAATTAATTAGTACTACCTATACTAACAAAATGTATCTGTTTTTCGGTAACTCGGAACAGAAGAACTCCACAGTTAAGCGTGATTGACTTGGAGCAATTCTGGGATGGGTGACCTCCTGGGAAGTTTTCACAGGAAGTGTACGAGTGAGAAAAAACACATTGAAAAATCTCGTACTAGTATGTGGGAATAATCATCAATTCTTGAAGCGGCACGTTACATGAATCAATTATATATCTCTATCCTCAGAACGATGGTTTCCATTTGTAATGTATAAGTACGTCAAGACACCCCATACATATTTATTGTACCGAAACACATTAGTTAATTGTTATGGTAGAGTACACACACTTAAAAATCTAAATTAATGTTATAGAAAAAATTTACCATAATAAATATTGTAGAGATTCAAATTTTATGTGGCAAGACATGTTTTGAGTGAATTCCTCTAAATAATGACTCATTAACCAATTATTTGAAAGAATTCTTGACAAGAGTGTATGCGCATGAATTTTCTATTTTTCTTATTAACAACATTTATTATACATGGTTATGTTGGAAGTTGTTCCTTCATCAATGCTTCGCACAAGTTCCAAAAAGGTTGGAACTCCCCATTTTTTGGTGCAAGGCTCAAGGGTCACATCCTTTGAGTGGTTAATCTCCCTCCCCTGTATAAGCATGTGTGTGTGAGGTTGAGAATGATTTTTTTAGAGAGAAAATTGTTTCAAATATTTGAGATTTGATTGTTTGAGCAAAACTTTATGTTTTGCATTTGATAGATCTCTAGAAAGAGTTTGAGTGAAACATCTCTAGGGTAGTTTGATTATCACCATTGTTTGAGAGGTTGAGTTAACCACCATTATTTGATTCTTTGTAACCATTATTCTTATAGTGGATTTTTGATCTGGACTAGGTCCCGTGGGTTTTTACTTCTTCATTGGAGAAGGTTTTCCCACGTTAAAACTGTTTGTGTTCTCTTTCTCTTTCTCTCTCTCTCTCTCTCCTCTTTGAGTTTTTGATTTTTCGCTGCGTAGTCCGACTGGTGATATTCAGGCCGAGGTATTGCCGAGATCCGAGCTCTGGATCTTGTTAATTGACTTCCGCACAAATGACTTCCGCACAAAAGACTTCCTAGCCGAGTTTGAGGGAACCGAGTTCCCAACAGTGGTATCAGAGCCTGAGTTCGACGGGTTCTGAGGGAGACGAGATGGAGACTAGTGGCATAACCCATGATGGAGATATGATCAAGCTGACCGCAGACAATTTCACCTACTGGAAATCGATGATGGAAGATCATCTCTAATGCAAAGATTTGCATGAGCCCATTATCCTTGATGAAAGACCGGCAGGCAAAACCGATAAGGAGTGGGAGATCCAGAGTCGTAAGGCGGTAGCTACGATCAGAAAATATATTGACAAGAGCTTCTTTGAGCACGTGTCCGAGTTCATGAATGCATATGAGTTGTGGAAGAAGTTGGAGTCCTTGATTTAGAAGAAGACTCCCAGGAACAAAGCAGACCTGGTTCGCCGACTTGTGAAGCTGGAATACAAGGACGGCATGGGCATGATAGAACACCTCAACACCTACAAAGGTATTGTGAATTAGCTGTCAAAAGCTGACATGAAAATTGATGAAGAATTGCAGGCATTGTTGTTGTTTAGCTCGCTGCCAAAAAGCTGGGATACTTTGATGGTGACTTTGAATGATTCGACTCCAGATGAAAAATTGAAGAAGGATGTCATGACAGACAGCCTCCTAGGCGAAGAATCCAAGAGAAAAGAATAAGGTACTTCGAGCACGTCTGAGGCCAACGTTGTTGAGAACAAAGGGAGATCCGAGTCCCGGGGTAGAAGCAAAAGCCGGGGTCGAGATCGTGATAGAAGAGGAAAGTCCAGAGGTCGGTCAAAGCCAAAACATGAGTTGAAGTGCTTTTATTGTGGAAAGACAGGTCATAAGAAGCCGGACTGCTGGACCCTGCAGAATGATGAGAAGAACGACTCTGTAAAGCTGGATCAGATTATTCCCAAGAAGAGGGAAGACAAGAGCACCACTTCGGTGGCTGCCAATCCTGAAGCCGAGATATTCCTCCTTGGTGAGGATAATTATTTGAATGTTGTGTATGATGATTGCACCTGGATTGTAGACTCTGGTGCCTCCTTCCACGTTACTCCACACAAAGGTTTTTTCTCCTCTTACCGAGGTGGTGATTTTAGAATCGTGAAGATGGGAAATCAAGTGACCAGCAAGGTTGTTGGTGTCGGTGATGTGACTCTGACCACGGATGTCGGATGCCAACTTGTATTGAAAGATGTACGGCATGTTCCTGACATGTGATTGAACCTAATCTCGGTATGCAAACTTGACGATGCCGGGTTAGTGAACTACTTCGGTAGTGTTAGATGGAAATTCGCCAAAGGAAACTTAGTTGTTGCCCGAGGTAGGAAGGAAGGCTCCTTGTACGTAATGCAAGGAAAGATAAATGGCGGAGAAGCCAATTCTGTCTGAGATGAACCGAGCTTGGAGCTATGGCACAAGCGCCTCGGCCACATGAGCATGAAAGGGCTCCAGATCCTACACAAGAAAGGATTACTGACCGGGTTGAAAGGCCAAGCGTTGGAGAGTTGCACGCATTGCCTAGCTGGAAAGCAGCACCGGGTTTCTTTCGTGAAACCGGATCAGCCCAGAAGAAGCAGGTATATTCTTGACCTCGTCCATACTGATGTTTGCTCCATGTCGAAAAGATCTCTTGGAGGAGCTCAGTATTTTGTTTCATTTATTCATGATCATTCCCGCAAAGTGTGGGTTTATTTGTTAAAATCTAAAGAACAGGTACTCCAATCATTAAAGAGTTTCATGCTATGGTTGAAAGGGAGACTGGCAAGAAATTGAAGGTGGTCTGATCTGATAATGGTGGTGAGTATTGCGGCCCTTTTGATGCATATTGCAGAGTGGCCGGGATCCGACTTGAGAAGACGCCCCCCAAGACTCCACAATTGAATGGACTTGCTGAAAGGATGAACATGACTATTGAAGAGAAGGTATGAAGTATGCTATCCAATGCTGGATTGCCGAAATCATTCTGGGGAGAAGCGGTCAAAAATGCTGTTGACTTGATCAAAATCTCACCACCAGGACACTTGAAGGAGAAATTCTAGAAGAAGACTGGACAGGTCGGAAAGTGGCCTATAATCAATTGAAGTCATTTGGATGTCGAGCTTTCGTGCATGTCCCTAAAGATGAAAGGGAAAACTTGATGAAAAGACAAAAGAATGCATCTATCTTGGTTCGCCGAGCCGTGAGTTCGGGTTCCGATTTTGGGATCCAATCAATAAGAAGATCGTGAGAAGCCGAGATGTGATCTTTCATGAAGATGAGACCATTCATGACATCACGAAGCCCAAAGTCCGAGTTACTGTCAGACATGAAGAATCTATCACTCCTATCCGAGCTGAAGCAGGGGGAGAAAATCAAGAAAATGAAGAAATTGCTGATCAATAAGCTGATGATGACCAAAATATTGAGGTCTGAGTTGAAGATGAGATCTGGGATGAGAATGATGAACCAGGTCCTCAAGCTGAAGAACAGTCGAGATATCCAACTCGAGAAAGAAGACCTTCTACAAGATACCCATCTGATGAATACACCGTTGTAGCTGAAGACAGTGAGCCTCAGAGTTATGATGAGGCCGTGACAAGCTCAGAGAAAGAAGAATGGGAAAAGGCAATGCAAGATGAGATGGAGGCTCTGCATGAGAATCAGATTTATGAACTGACCGAGTTGCCAGAAGGAAGACGAGCTCTGAAAAATAAATGGGTTTACAAGATTCAGAATGAAGAGAACGGGCAGAAGCCGAGATACAAAGCCCGGATTGTGGTGAAAGGCTGCAATCATAAGAAATGAGTAGACTTTTAGGAGATTTTTTCTCCCATGGTGAAAATGACCTCGGCCCGAACCGTGTTTGCTATGGCAGCTTCGATGGACCTCGAGGTAGAACAAATGGACGTGAAGAAGGCATTCCTTCACGGTGATTTAGAAGAAGAAATTTATATGGAACAACCTGAGGGGTTCCAAGCCCTAGACCAAACAGACTTGGTATGTCGTTTGAAGAAGAGTCTCTATGGCTTGAAACAAGCGCCTCGGCAGTGGTATAAGAAGTTTGAACCATTCATGACTGATCACAAGTTTGAGAAGACAGAAGCCGACCACTGCGTATTTGTGAAGAGGTATGAAGCCGGAGATTTTTTGATATTGTTGTTATATGTTGACGACATGCTTATTGTAGGGAAAGACAAATCGAGGATAGCCGCCCTGAAGAAGGCGTTGAGCTATCCTTGGCATAATTACAGACTGCAAAGAGAAATCTTATCAAATACCAGTTCTGCAAGGCTCAATCATACACAAACGGGAAAAAAAAGGTAACATATACTCTGCAGAATATTTTGCTGATTTTTGGGTGCGTTAGTTTGAAGCCTTCTGGCAGCTATCCATGTAGTAATGAACCGGTTACTATAAAGGGTTTATATCTTTCTTTCAATATATCAAAAGACTTCTACAAAATAAATAAAATTGTATCTCAAAGTCAAGGATTTTAAAGAGGACTTCAACAACTAAGCTATCATGTTGCCAAAAAATAGGCTGGGCTAAATTCATGGTGGCTATTTATGAAGATGTTGTTGAGAACGGTATTGGGGAGCCCAAAACCTTTTCTGGGCTCCCTGATACCATTCTTAACAATGGTATCAACAGTTTGGCTGGGCTGAGTATTTGGACATGGTTATGCATGTTGGAAACAATCAAGTGTGAGTGAGTAGTGGTGAAGAAGTACCACATCGGCTAGACATGGACCAAGTGATGACTATATAAGTGCAAAAGACCCAAAAATCTACAGCCTTAAAGTTTTGGGTTGAGATGTGGTGTCAGCTCACTTTGTGGTTTATCACTTGGCCCATTAGTGGATGTAACCTTTGCAAAGGGTTTTGGGCTCCCCCGTACCATTCCCAACAGTGGTATCAGAGCCAGGTTGAGAGTTAAACACGTGAGGGAATAGAGTTGTGAAAAAAAAGTGAAGAGTCATGGCCACAGATTTTAATTTTGTGCAAGCTGCCATTCCACGTTTCGATGGTCATTATGACCATTGGAGCATGCTAATGGAGAACTTCCTTCGATCCAAGGAATATTGGGATGTAGTTACCAATGGCGTTGTTGAACCAGCACTAGCAGAAGGAGCTCAGTTGACAGCAGCACAATGAGCAACTCATGGAGCGATAAAGTTGAAGGATTTGAAGACGAAGAATTATCTCTTCCAGGCCATTGACCGTTCTATCTTGGAAACCATTCTTTCCAAAGAAACTTCCAAAGATATTTGGGACTCCATGAAAAAGAAGTATCAAGGCACTGCAAGAGCAAAGAGGCAGCAGCTTCAAACTTTACGCTCAGAATTCGAAACACTTCGAATGAAGTCGGGAGAATCAATTGTAGATTATTTCTCTCGTGTGATGACCATTGTCAATAAAATGCGAATTCATGGAGACAGGACAGAAGAAACAACTGTCATAGAAAAAATTCTTCGATCATTAACAGCAAAATTTAACTTTGTTGTTTGTGCTATAGAAGAATCTAAAGATATAGATGATTTGTCACTTGATGAATTGCAGAGCTCATTGGTGGTACATGAACAGAAGTTTTTTCTCCTGTTGCGAGATATGATACAATCAGGTTGGTGGTTGCATTGGCTGCACAAAATTCTTGGCCTATTTACCAGCTCGATGTCAAATCGGCATTCTTGCATGGGTACTTAGAGGAACAAATATTTATTGAACAACCCCCTGGTTATGAGAAGGTTGGAAATGAGCATAAAGTTTACAAATTGAGAAAAACACTTTATAGACTAAAACAAGCCCCCCGAGCTTGGTATAGTCACATTGAGTCTTATTTTGTTAAGGCTGGATTTATAAAGTGTCCTTATGAACATACACTTTTGTTAAGGCTGGTGATGAAGGAAAAATGCTTATTGTTTGCTTATATGTAGATGATCTCATATTCACTGGAAATACTGATGTTATGTTTGAAGAATTTAAAAAGTCTATGATGAATGAGTTTGATATGACTGATCTTGGTATGATGCATTACTTTCTTGGCATAAGTGTAGCACAATCAAGTGATAGAATTTTTATTTCTCAAAATAAATATGTGGAAGAAATTATAGACAGTTTGAAATGAAGGATTGTAATCCTGTGCACAATCCAGTTGAATGTGGCTTGAAGCTAAACAAAGATCATGGCTTGACAGCACCTTCTACACAAATTATGGGAAGCTTGATGTATCTACTGCAACAAGGCCAGACATAATGTATTCTGTGAGTTTAATCACCAGGTATATGGAGAATCCTACAGAAATGCATTTGTTGGCTGCCAAGAGAATTCTTCGCTACTTGCAAGGAACAAAAAATTTCGGGATATTTTACAAGAAGGGTGTAAAATCTGATTTAGTGGGATTTACTGACAGTGATTATGCAAGAGATTAAGATGACAGGAAGAGCACATCAGGTTATGTTTTTACGATTGGTACAGGTGTTGTTTCTTGGGCATCGAAGAAGCAACCAATTGTCACTTTGTCAAGCACATAAGCTGAATTTGTTGCTGCTACAGCTTGTGCATGCCAAGCCATTTGGCTAAGGAGAATTCTTGAGGAGCTTCAAATCAAGCAACTCAAAGCTACTCAAATTATGTGTGATAATAATTCAACAATTAGATTATCCAAGAATCCTATGCTACATGGAAGAAGCAAGCACATTGATGTGAAATTTTATTTTTTAAGAGATCTTTGTAATGATGGAGCTATTGATTTAATCTACTACAGGAGTGAAGATCAGATTGCTGATATATTCACTAAAGATCTCAAGATGGAATCATTTGTGAAGTTAAGAAGATTATTAGGTGTTTGTATACTTTAAACTGACTGTTAGCAAACATCAGTTTAAGGGAGGGAATGTTGAAGTCTTTTTAGTTTCTTGTTTCAGTCACAATATTGAAGAGTCAATTGTCTTTTGGTTTTTCTTATGAGAGTTATGAAGTTAAATTGTTATGTTTATTAGGGATATAATGGTTGACGTTATGATGTTATGAGTAGTTAATTAGTGGTGTTATGAGGGTGTTATGAGACTCTTGATTAGCTTTGTAATGAGTCTATTCCTTGGTACTTTCAGTTTTTAGTGTTGCCTATTAATAGGATTGATGTATTGAAGAAATATGTAACATTTCTTTTTCAGTATTTTTATGTGTCTCAATATTCTAAAGGTTAGGTTTGACGCACCTAAAGAGGTCACCGTAGAAGGCTAGTGTGACCCTAATAATGCGACCACTGTACATCCCTTAAGGTTTTCCTAAAATAACTATTATGTGAATATATTCACATGCACTATTTTTTAGATTCATGCTTGAATGGTTAAATAGAATAAAAATTGTCTTGAAATTAGAAGGCACTGAGACTCTAGCCATGAACTTTTGTGTGTGTGGATGATATTTTCCTTGAGTATCAAAGGATATATGATTGTTTTGAATGAACTTTCATCCAAATATGCTATAATTTTGTAAGTTTTAAAAAGTTGTGTTGTTGCCAAATTATCCCTATATAAATAGATTTATCGTAAGAGTGAGTTAATGTGTGAACTTTTTTTTTTGTCTTTGATATGCCCCTCCCAACCAAAGAACACATAGATTATTAGAGAATAGTTTTAGGCAAACCAAAAGTCAAGGTTGGGTTATCGTTCTTTTTGAACTGCACTCAAATGTCTATGAGTGTGCTTTGAGTATATGTGTGTGATACTTTGGGTTATAACATGGGATGTTACACATGCTACTTTATGTTCTCCTCAAATGTTTTAAACTATTTTTGGGGAAAGGCTATTGTTGACTACAACCTATCTAATCAATCATGTTCCCTCAAAACCTTTAAATTAAGTTCTTGACTCCTCTAAACTATTTAAAAAAAATTCTTTCCCTTAGTCAAAATGCTAGAGACTCATTGACCAAAAATATTTGAATGTATTGCATTTGTCTAAAAGTCTAGTCTCACATGAGAGAAACTTGAATCAAGATCCCATAAATTTGTATTTCTTAACTATTCTCCTACACAAAAGAGCAAAAGTGTTATTGTCCTCAATCCAAATGATTCTACATATTCCGTGACATCACCTTCCTCAAACATCAACCATTCTTTCCCAATGATACACTTCTAGGGGAGAACATGATCAAAACTTATGATTAGGAACTTTCCATATCTCTTTTTATATTCATTCCTTTATATGTCCCAACATAAACCAAAGTTTATGCATAAATACAAATAAAATATGATGAATCAAAACCCAAACCTATAAAATAACATGTTAAGGGAGAGAAAAAGGGACCTCATGTTCCTTTGCAAGGCCAATAACCCAATCTGGAGTCAAATCTTGGAGCAATCATAAAAGGTAACATAAAAGGTAATGATATTATTGATGAGCATGATATGACTGATGATATTGATCTTTCCATTGCCCTTAGAAAAGAAGTTAGATTCTATACAAAACATCTCATGTCAAACTATCTTATTCTAACATTTTCTTAAGGTACAAAGTTTTTTGTGCAAAATTGGACTAGGTGCAGATTCCCCCACAATATTTATGAATCCCTAAAGGAAAAAAACTGAAAAAAAAAACTATTTTAGAGGAAGGGGCTACGTCGAATGAAAAAAAGACTTAGGAATTATTACTCTTCCTAAAGGGAAAAGGCTTGTAGGGTGCAAGTGGAGTTTAACCACAAATATAAGCACAAATGGGAAGATAGAAAAATACACGAAAAGACTAGTCACGTAAGGCTATACTCAAACTCATGGTATAGTTATGAGGAGACTTTTGCACCAATTGCTAAGATGAATTATATTAGAATACTTATTTCTCTTGATGTGAATATGGATTAGGGACTTCACCAAATGGATGTAAATACCTTGTTGAATAGGAAGTTAAAAGAGAAATTCTACATAAAATTGCCCCTTGAATTGGAAGAAGATAATATTGGAGAAATATGCAAGTGAAATAAGTCCCAATGTGAACTAAAACAATCCCAAGAGTTTGGTTCACAATTTTTAGCATAATTATAAAGCAACATGGTTATACATGAAGTTAGGTCGATCACACCTTATTTGTGAAACAATCTTAGGATTGTAAAAATTTCATTCTTATAGTATATGTAGACAATATGGTGATCACTAGTGATGACACTCAAGAAATTGAAACCCTAAAAAGTTTCCTATAAGTAGACTTTAAAAGAAAGACCTTGGGTAATTGCAATAATTTCTTGGAATGGAAATTGCTAGATGTAATAAAGGTACCTTCATCCCCCAAAGAAAGTACACACTTGATTTGCTAAGAGAGACATGGAAACTAGGATATACACTACCAGAAAACCGGTGTTTAACCACGGCAATATAACTACGGTTACAAAATATTTGGGTAAAAGCTTAAGAAAACTTCAAGACTCCTACACAATTAGGCAACGTAACACACTTTCCTCAAAATTGTGCATTGCACTTGACCCGCGTGGCATGTTATAATTTGCTTAGACTCTCTTCAATTTTCGTTTTGTATTTCTCTCATTCAATTTACACACAATCAACGGTAGCACTCATATTATTTTAAAACAACCTCCACTAAACAATATAATTTTTGGCAGGTTTTAAACCAGCATAATTTATCATTATTTTTCTATTTTATATCGTTTTATCACCGCAAGAAAAGGCCTTTTCTTTTTTGAAAACAGCAAAAAAGGCCTTTATAGATTGGAGTAGTGTATGCCACAACACCTTTTCTCTACTCTTTCCTCTCAAATTCTCAGCTCTCTTTCTTCATCTCTTTTTTCCTGCTAAGATTCTAATTTATGTTTCATTCTAATTTCTTCATTTCTCTCTTTCTCTACTAGGGTTTGGATCTGTGTTTCAGTTAGAGGAACCGCCATGGATGGAGCCGTGACGGCGGTGCCATCTTCGCCGACGAGCTCGAGGTCGGTGACGCAGACAATGAACAAATCGCACAAGTTCTATGAATACAGGTATTATTTGCTTTATCTTATGCCATAATAACATACTTTGTTCGTTGCCATTAAAACTTGCAATAGGAAATTAGATTTTTGATTTGGTTATATCATGTTATGGATTTTCCATCCTTCTGGTGATTGGCCTAAACACTGATATTGTGGCAGGTTTTGATTAGGGCTAGTTGATCAGGCTGATTTGCATCATTCAATTATTGAAACTTAAGTTCAGTCAATCTTGTTCTTCCTTATTTAATTTAAATAGAGTTATTACATGGCATGTTAAAATACTTCTGCTCCAATTTATCATTTTACAAGTGAATTATGTGTCAAATACGAGCTTGTGTTGAATGGAATGGTTGTGCTATCCTGGTTGATCTACTATCTGCTTGACTGTCTCATTGACCAATTACCTCCAACTTATAAACATCTTCTAGGTATATGGTTATTCTTTGCCATGAATTCTCATTGCGTAGAAAAGGATTGCCAGCTTATCCGTTCTTTCTCAATATACTTGGAAAATACTTGTGCAATATGAAAAATGATTTTTTGTATTTTTGTATACGTTACTTCTTTGGTGGCAGGGAGAACAAGCTTTCTTGGCGTTGATGATCTGCATTTCAAGGACATTGTATGTTCTTTTTCTTCTCTTTGCTTTTTGATTAGTGATACAAGAGTAAATTTCAGGACTCCGATCTTACATGCTCTGTAGCTAAGATTAGGAATACTTGATTCATATTACATTAAAAAATAAAGAAGTTGATGGAATAAATGTATGTAAGTATTTTATGTGTTTCTAATTTTAGTAGGTGTAGCACGTGAAAATTTATCCCTTTTTCAAGGACCTTTGGATCACCTCCATGGGACTTAAAAATGCATGCTGGAAGTGCAGATACATATGATGTGGAACATACTCTGTAGCTAAGATACGTCATTTTTTTTCCTATTTAGGCAAGATGATCTTTGGTTGAAACTCAGATTCGAAAGTTAAGAAATATTGAGAATATCAAAATTTTGATTACTTTGATCAATAGTCCATGGTTACGTTCTCATGTGGAAAATTGACCACCAGCTTTAGTAACTATCAGATATGTCATTTTACTTGGATCCAATACATAGCCAAATCACCAAAACTTGCATTCTCCTAATGATAGATGCTCAAATGCGACATTATAAAATGACCCGATAAGAATGGTTCCACTTTGTTTGGCTGCTATGACATTTCTGTATATAAAATATAGTATATCGAGAAAAAAAATCTGAAATGTATTATTTTTTACCTTTTTAATATTTATACAAATCCCTTCATTCTTTTTTACCTTTTTAATATTATGGATTCATTTTACAGATAAGATTTTCCACTTTGAAGATGATTTTTTTTAAAAAAAAAAATGCAAATGGGACATGCCTTGTTTGATTCAAGTTTAGTAAAAAATAAAATAAGAAAAATTGAGACCTATGGCTCGGTTCATAATTTTCCTGCAAATATATATATATATATATATATATATATATATATATATATATATATACAATGCTTGATATCCACTTACTTCAGGACTAAGTGTTGCACACTTACACTGTTTAATAGCTTTTTTGTAGAATACAAATTTGATTATAATCTTAATATAATCTTAGAAGGATATAATCTTCCTAACATGTGCAGATACCTCGCTATACATTATATCAAAGGTCATTATGCTAGAGACTTGGATTTAACCATGTCTCTGATTGATGATTACTTTAAGAGTGTTGGACCTTTAGATCATGATTTGGATGTAGTGTTGATGGACATAGATGACATTTTCCCTCCAAGTCCTTATTATTCCGATTTGTTTCATGGGTAATTTCTTGCAACTAATGCTCCCTACCTAATACAGGATAATGTAAAATATAGAAAAATGCCCACATCAAAGACAAGGTATTGTGATGTCAATTTGTTTTGTTATTGATTTGTTACACCAACTTGCTTCAGTTTACCAATTTATATTTCTTACTACTCAAACTTATATCCTTTATGTAGTTCTTCCAACTTGATAATTCAAATGAACTCTTATGAGAAACTGTCATAAGAGTTGATCTTTTTTGGTAACGGTGCTGGATCTTTTTTGGGTTGCCTCTTTCCCAGTTATCAAAGTATTACTAATCACTGCAGTTGGCTTGTTTCTTGCACTTGATAACATAAGTATTGGGAAAAGATGCAAGGATACAAGTGAACCATGTAAGTCCAGGAGTGCTTAATAAAGTTTTTTTTCCTCTTTTTTCTTACTTCTATTTATTAATTTCTTACTGACAACAGTGTTTCATCTGTGTCAGCTTGTACATTATGTGTTTAATCCTACACTGGTGGGTGGCAGTTTGGCCGAAACGATTACTTTTGAGAATGTTGTTTTGTTGTGAGTATTGATTTGATTCAAATTTTTGGTCATACATCCAAGAGCATCCCATATTACTTTTAATTTGAGGATTTGCTTTCTTCCTTTAAATTTTTGCTTATTACATTTTCGGTTGTCAATTTAGGTGGTTCATGCCAATCAGTATTCTTGGAACATTTATGATAGGCTCAGCCTTAGGATGGATCCTTGTCAAGCTCACAAAGCCTCCAAGACACTTAGAAGGTCTAATATTGGGTGTCTGTTCTGCAGGTAGATCACTTCACTTCAAGAATAAATGAATGCAGGAAGCCAAGCATGTAGTCTGTGTTATGCTTTCACTATTCCCCCCTCCCCCTCCTAAATTCTGTTAATACTTAATAGTTAATACCAAAGACTATATAAAATCAGACTATATCAACTTAACTGAGTGCCCAAGGATTTGCTTTGTCAGATTCGTTAAAGCAATGACCATAAGGTGTACTCACCAGCAATGACCATAAGGTGCATGCATTTCTTTATTGGACGATCAACATTTCTTTCTTCTTCCTCCTCCTCTTTATATATATATTTCTCTGATTATTTTCATCATAAAAGCTTCAACAAAAAGAAATACAATAGATTCATTTTTCTAAGTAAAAAAAGAAAGAAAAAAGAAAACAAGGAGAGAGATAGCTTCCCCTTCCTTTTATGTGTGTATTGTTTAAATTAGTATTCCCTTATGGTTCACTTAAACAGGCAACTAGCCTTAATACTAGGCTAAACACACTTCATGCTAGGCCCCTTTCACTAAGATTAACACACTTCATGTTATTTTTTCGTAGATCTCTTCATTTCACTTACACAGAGATGTTAAAACAGAAAACATGCTTCTAGACAAGACAAGAGCCTTAAAAATAATTGATTTTGGAGTAGCTCGTATTGAGGCATGCTCTATGGTCTAACTGATTGCGAAAGAACTAGGATAAATATCATGCTCATAAAAATGTAGGGAAAATTACGAAAATAGAATTCTTGGGAAAATATTTCCCTAGATTGGCTTCCGTGCTCCTCATGTGGGACTGCAAGTCACATGTTAGCATAACCGAGTGAATATCTTTGATTTCCTTGCGCGGCTTGCTTAGATTATTTCCTTCTTTTGGTGAGAAAATAGTCCATCATTTAATAGCAGTTTTTTAAAATTCATTGCTTCTCAAAGTAAGCATGCCTTTTTATTTTCACTTTTCAAAATTGTAAGTTTTATTAAAATTGCGTTGTAGAAAGTGAGGGGAGGCCGAATGAAAAGCAAAATATATAAGTAGGTTTTGCTTAAATATTCATTGTTCGTGCTAATTGTGTGGTTAACTCTCTTTAAATACATAATCTTTAGCATATATTCTGCTAATTTTAAGATCAGTTATAAATAGCATGGCTTTGCATCAGTAGTTTATTTTTGTTTAAATACTTTCAGATCCTAGATATTGGTACATTGAACTCACCTGAAGAATTCCATATTTGGCAGGTTTTAAATGGTAATCCATACAATAGAAAGTGTAATGGTTGCGGTCTGCTTTGGTTGAATAACCAAGACAATACATGACATCAGTTTTGGTTGCTGTCTGCTTGCTTGCATACCAACAGGTGAGACTTACCAAATATTACTGTGTTTTATTCTTGTGAGTAATGGGATTGCTTTACACAAGTGGAAGAAAAACTAATACCATTGTTTTTGTGTTTTTTTTACAGGTGTGATTTGGTTATAAGCCTTTTAAAGGCTTAGGATGCATTCAAGAACGATTTTGAAAGGCTGATACAAAAAAATTGTGGTCATATTTTTAGTAATTTTGTATAGATGTCTGATGACAATGACAAACTTTATTTGACAATTCCTCTTTTATAATGTAATAAAAACTTTACTAGTGCATATGAATTAGAAAAGGGTTTGTTTTTTCTAAAGTTACTTTAGATAATTTTATTTAATGTTCATCAAAATGACGTCGTTTTGGATGGAAATCATGATCTTTTATAATTTTAATTTATTTCAGGGTTATAATAGTCTTTATATTTATAATTTCTAAGATTTTCCAATCCCAAAACGACGTCGTTTCGATGAACATTAGACAATTTGAATCATTTTAGGGTTATAATGGCTTTTGAGAAAATGTGTAAAACTTTGTTCCTGGCTTTTGAATCATTACAATTTGTGTGATATATTTTTTGTATAATTTGAGAATTTGTAATTTTTTTTTAAAAAAATAATTTCAATTAATTAGCCACGGTTATTAGCGTGCCAAACAAATCTTTTGGATTGTGGTTACCTAAACTATTTAGCCACGGTTATAATGTGCCTAACATGTTAAACACCGTGGTTAACTAAATGTTACCACACTCATTAAAACAGTGGTTAAGCGCAAAAATGCCATGGTTAAAATAATGCAACGCCCCTCTTTGCCACGGTTGTATAAACAGTGGGAAGCTCTATTAGCTACGGTTTTTAGATTAGTTAGCCACGTTTCTAACCGTGGCTAATAACTTTTTTTTTTGTAGTGATAGATCAATAACCCAATGGGTGCAGCTCAGTTGGTTCTTTGGCGCTGAGTTAGTGGGGTTGGACATGTGTTCGATTCCCGCTGAATGCATCCTTGGGGAGGGGGTTGAACCTTTAGCCATTACTGACCCTCGCACTCCGGATTAGTCCCATAACCGGCTCAAAGAGTCGAAGCCTTGGGAAAACAGAAGGGAGCCAACTCGCCTCAAAGAGGTAATTAGAGTTGGTAACTCAAAAAAAGGATATAGATCAATAGGAACTCCCTTAGATTGAAACTAGAAGCTCAAGATGGCTAAAAATGATCCTCCTATTGAAATAAACATATGTCAACATCTTATATAAAAGCTAATTTACTTGTCTCTCACTATATATGATCAGCTAATTAATGCTCTCTCCAAAGAAGAAACATCTTAATGATGTAATCTTTGTTATTTGAAAATCACTCCTTGAAAGAGATTATTGTTTAATAAAAGTGAACATGGGGGGATGAGTGTTTTCGTGATGTTAATTAAGCAGGATTAATAAAGGATACAAAGTTTGCTACTGGATATTGCACAAATTATTGGGGGAATGTAGTAAAGCAAGAAATAAATAATTGTTG
>JAVKPL010013707.1:0-22500 GCA_032173675.1 Gastrolobium villosum | reverse complement strand
AATTAGGTAATGTTTTTTTTTATTCCACATAATTTTTCGAGATCTACGTAATGACACCTCATTTGACATATTTTGTCTCTCACAAAAAAATTGAATTTATAATAATGATACCATAAGAACGTTTAAACTCAAATTAATAATCAGAAAATCATTGTTATGATTAGAAACATTCATAATAAAGATCCTTATGATTTTGGTAAAAATATATCAAAACGACATAGTTTTATTTAAAATGACATAACTTTATAATCACGAACAAAAACTTAAAAATCATATCAAAACGACGTAGTTTTATTTAAAATGACATAACTTTATAATCACGAACGAAAACTTAAAAATCAAAATAAAACGAAAAGCACTCACTTAACTTTTTAATAAGGATCTTTATTATGAATGTTTCTAATCATAACAGTGATTTTCTGATTATTAATTTGAATTTAAACGTTCTTATGGTATCATTGTTGTAAACAAATTTTTTTTGTGAGAGAAAAAATATGTCAAATGAGATGTCATTACGTAGATCTCGAAAAGTTACGTGGAATCAAAAAAATATTACCTAATTCGGACACCCGAGTCAAAAGTTATGGATTTTCAAAGTTTTACGATCAAACTGTTGACTTTTGTGTCACATGGCAGCACCTGGTGAAACACGCCCCAATGGGGGCGTGTCTCTCTCCTCGGTCATGCCCAAATGTTTACACCGTCGGATCTTTACTATGAATGTTTCTAATCATAATAGTGGTTTTCTGTTTATTAATTTGGGTTTAAACGTTCTTATGGTATCATTGTTGTAAACAATTTTTTCTTGTGAGAGACAAAATATGTCAAATGAGATGTCATTACGTAGATCTCGAAAAGTTACGTGGAATCAAAAAAAATATTACCTAATTCGGATACCCGAGTCAAAAGTTATGGACTTCCAAAATTTTATGGTCAATCTGTTGACTTTTGTGCCACGTGGCAGCACCTGGTGAAACACGCCCCAAATGGGGCGTGTCTCTCTCCTCGTTCACGCCCAAATTTGGGCGTGTCTCTCTCCAACCGGTCACGCCCCCCGTAGGGCGTGTTTGACTGCTATATTTTCGTAATTAATTTCAAAATGACTATTTTTTCATAATTTTTTATTAAAAAAATAATAAATTAATTTTTTTGCCGTTGAATGTCATATCAAAAATGCAAGACCACGAATACCAAAAAAAGAGAAAGCAAGACCGCATCTGTACGTTAGGTATTGAATGAGATCATATTCCAGATCTCACACACTTGCCTCCTACAAATATGAAATGTATTGCTACCAAACTTACATGTCCAGATCTCACACACTTTGGATTATACGTCAGTTCGCATTTATTATTCTTTTCGGTCGAGAACTGCGGAACCATACCATACTGTACTATATGCGCTAAGAGACATCTTATAATCAAGTTGTATAAGCAATAGGCTTATAACCAATATGTGAATGTGTACAATAATATTAAATAGATTAAAAGTGTGTATTTGGGGGGATTTTTAACCTTTTTTTATAGGGATTATCTCTTGGACTTGGGCTACGTAGATCTCCCAATTAATGTAGGATTTAATTTCTTATTTATAGGAATAAGATTTTTATCTTCTTATCTTCATACTGTTAAGCTAATTATATCATTATCCATTAAGGATATGGATATATTCTATAATAATTTTCATTCTCTCTAAAAATAACTGTTAATACAAAAATGAAAAGAAAAAGAAAAAGAAAAGTATGGCCATCACGTTCGAGATCTTACTCTCAGGTGCATGGACGGATCTCCGACCCATGTGAGCTGAGTATCACATCGTTTCCGATTTTAAATTCGGGCCTGAAGCGAATATGTACAAGTCCAAGTTATCCAAATCTAGCAATAATTTTAATATGATAAATTAAATTAGTTTTAAAAATAATTTAAATCGTTCTGTTAGAAGATTTAAAAACAATATTTTAGTGGACTTGCGTCTAATGTAGTCGGTTGTTTGTTGATTCTGCTCTGTTCCACTGAGCCTTTGGTCAAAGCGCAAAATATCAAACTTCTTCTGGTTGTTTGAATATTTTTGTCTAGTTGTAGGGCACTTAGCAATACCTCCTTTTTAAAACAATTTTTTATCTATAACTTTTATATTATTAATAATAATGATTTTTAAGGCAATGAAATTATTTTTATTTTTTAATAATTATAAATATCAACAATTAATCTTCGCTATAGTAATTATGAAAAGCCTCGTGTGTACTGTTAGATAAATATAATATAAAATTATTTATTTGATTTTTATTAAATAATTTAAATTATTGAATTGTATTAGTTCTTTATATAGTATAGAGCTTTGGTGATCATAGAATTAAGAGTTTGATTCTCACCAATCACTTTTTTTATTAATAAATAATTAAATATTATAAAAAAATTTAATCTATATTCATGTACAAGTAGTGTTATACCTGAGGTAGAGATGTCTAACCGTTAGTTAGATAGTTGATGTTGGATCTAATGTTTTCTCTCTAGATACCTATGAATTAGGTATCTTGGGGCAGCAAATCACTACACACGACAGTCTTGGCCAAAGAAGATGTGTGTGCGCTATGTGATTGCATAAAATAGGATTAGAAAAAAATCAGTCATATTTATAATATTTAACTCCTATTTATAGTACTTATCTTTTGGGCTTCTAATATTTGGACTTCCTATGAATCAATGTGTGCCTTACTCATGTCGATGACAAGTACCGAACATCACATGTTATCTCTTCATATTTTTACTCTCGAGTCGCTCTCTTATTCTACAATCCACTTTTAAGGGCACTTCTCATTTCACCCCCTTTCCCTCATCCTTCCTCTTCTTCAAGTTTAATGCCGGCGAAAAGCGCCCATATCATCGAATCACCGTTCTCCTTTGTTTATGTTATTTCTCCTTCACTCCTTTTTTTTTTTTTCATTTGTCTTTTGAGGTTGTTGTGTAAAATTATCAATTTTGAGTAAAAATAAGACTTTGATATTTCTCCTATTATAATATATATATATATATATAGGATTTATATTTTGTCTTTCTCTTTCTTCTTTTCATATGGATTCTATATATTTTTATATGTGTAGAATATAAATTTATTTCCTATAATATAAAAAATATTGAACCCTAAAAACAATTAGAATTGACTGAAGCATTTGTAGTTAAAATATTTAAAAAATTAATTTAACTTTATTCATCTCTTCTCTCTTACTTATTAATGCCAAAATAAAAAAATAACACTGGATTGTTTTTATAAATTAAATAAAAAAGAAACAATACTTTTAAGAGATATATAATACGGAAGGTTTATTTTATTTTTATAATTATTTTTTATTTTTAACTTGCAGTAGTCAATCGGCCATCTTTATTATTGTTATTATTATTTTTTACTTTAAGGACCATATGAAGAAAACTACCTCATTTAAAAAAAAAAAAAATCAACAACCACATCAATAATAAAGGAAAACCACCGTAAGTTAAGTTTAAGCCACGTGAATAATTTAAATAAATGAGTAAATTTGCTTGACTAAACAAGGTTTGCAATATTATAAAATTGTAAAATTGTAAAAAAGGAAAAAGATGATATTCTTTCACCGAAGAAAAGGAAATGAACTCTTGTTAATGTTGATATATATTTACAAGAATAGCCTCAGCCGTACTAAATTAGTGTAGCACAAAATTGTTCAATCGCAATATGTATTATGTATCATTTGACTAATTTTTTTTAGGGTGTTATGTTTATTATGTTGTAGGAAAAGTGATTGTGTAATGTTATAGAGATTTGTTTTGCGTGCCATATTTTTTTTTTGTTTTAAAATGTGTGGGTTGTTGTGTGTGTGTGTATGAAAGCTAATTTTTTTTTTTTTTTATTATGTATCATAAAACATATCGAATGGTAAGATACAAAAATATAATAAAAAATAATTTAAAAATAAATATTAAAATATTTATATAATTATTTCTTTTATTAAAACAAAATTTTCAAATTAATTTTCAAGTTTAAATCATAAATCAATTTTTTTTCTTATCAATGATAATTTTGTATAGATATTTTTTAATTTAAATCCTAAATTAAATTTTTATTTTTTTATATTAAAAATTATATATTTTAATTTAATTTTATATCGTAAGATGTAATATCTATCGTATGATATAATTTCATATGTTACAAAAAAAAATTTCAGGACAATATGCCGTGAATCTATCGTGCGAATTGTAATTTGTGTCCCTTATTTAGCTCACTATGCAAATGTTTTTATCTCTCCTTAGTACACGGCTTCCAGTTGGCGCACTCGCTTCGCTTCCATTACGGTCTCTGATTTTTTTGACTTTTTTAAAATTATTTTTCTTTATTTATTATTTTACACATTCTTGCTCTCTCTCGTAACTCGTTTCTCGAATATTGTTTTACCTATTTTCGTCGGCAAATCAAATCCCGAAGAAATTAATTAGCAATCAGCGACTAAAGTCTCTTTTCTCGCTTCCTCTCTGCTATTAAAATTAGAATCTACCACTTCTTCTCTCACACTCGCTAACAGCTTTCATTTCATTCACACTTTCTCTCTGTCTCTGCGCTAACACGATGGAGAGATAGCACCTTCTTCTTCCTCTTCCGTCTCAGATCTGCTCCTCTTCGAAGACTCTGAGAGGTACGAACTCAGAATTTATAAGCCTTAGATCGTATTAATCCTTTCGAGTTGTGTATTTTGATTCACTCTTTGTCGTTTTCTTCTGCTAGTTGAACTTTACGGTCTTGCTCTTTTCCTCAGTGCTTGTTAATGAGCTGACCGTGCTGATTCATTGGTGTAGAATCTAGATCCGTGTGATTGTTGTTGAATCCTTGCTCTTCGTTTTGAGAATCTGTGTTGACGTTGAATTTTGCTGTTTTTTCATGTAAAAAAATACGATGTGGTTTTTCTGATCCACCTATTACCTTTATCTGATATATTTTTGTCTAATCCTCCAGGTTTTACTGATTTGAACATTATATTCGTTTAGCTTTTATTGTGTTTGATTTTATTAACTAGTCTTGCACAATCAATTTGGTGTGCAAAGGGCTTGCGCTTTGTTCTTGTTTTGGTTAAGGAAAATATGGAAAGGTGGAAAATGACATGTACTGCTTTTTGGTTGATGGACTGTTGAAAAATATTTTTCACTGTGTTCTCTAGTTTCCGTGTTTCCACTGTTCTCCTACTCAACCAAGCACACCGTGTGTGTTGCCAGTTGCCACTGCTGGCCAAACAATGTGAGTGGTGATTAATTGTTGTTTGGTTCGTGAGCAGGTATAAATCATCTGTGAATTCCATCTGACAACATGGCTATAGGGAAATATGCTAGAGTAGATGGTAGAAGATCATCATCGGGTTACTGTTCAACAGTGACTATTGTTGTCTTTGTGGCGCTAGGCTTGGTTGGTGTTTGGATGATGACGTCATCGTCTCTAGTTCCTGGGCAAAATGGAGACGTGTCTCAGGAGAATAAGAATGAGGTAAAAGAACAGGTGAGTGACATCAATAACAGCAATGCTCGGCAGTTTGAAGATAATCCGGGTGATTTGCCTGAGGATGCTACCAAGGGGGACAGCAATGTCACGTCTGAAGACAACTCTATCTTGCCAGACAAACAAGAAGAGAAGTTGGAGGAGAATCCTGTAGAGAAGTCTTCTGAAGATTCAAAGACAGAAGATGCAGATAAGAAAACAGAGGACGAAGGTTCCAAGACAGAAAATACTGAATCAGACTCAGAAACTACAGGAAATAACAACGATACTGATGAGACTTCCTCCAAGGAATCTGATTCTGATGAGAGTGAAAAGAAATCTAAATCTGATGATAACAATATGTCTGAGTCAGATGAAAGTGAAAATAAATCTGATAACTCTAATGAAACAATAGATAGTAGGATAAAGGAGAAGGTGGAACAAAGTGATAACAAAGAGTCTGATGAAAGCTCTAGTGAGAAGAATACAGATGATAATGCCAAAGAACAGAGTTCAAACGAGGTATTCCCTTCCGGGGCCCAGTCAGAGCTTCAAAATGAGATTACAACAGAAAATGGCTCTTGGGAAACTCAAGCAGCGGAGTCAAAGAATGAAAAGGAGTCTCAAGAATCCTCCAAACAGCCAGCTGGGTACAATTGGAAACTTTGCAATGTCACTGCTGGCCCCGACTTCATCCCATGCCTTGACAATTGGAAAGCAATTAGGAGTCTTCGGAGTACTAAACACTATGAACATCGAGAAAGACACTGTCCTGAAGAACCTCCTACCTGTCTTGTTTCTCTTCCTGAAGGATATAAACGCTCAGTCGAGTGGCCTAAAAGCAGAGAGAAGGTAGAAACCAACTCAAATCTTGTCAATTATCATTCTCTATTTTACCTTTTACCATTTCGTAAAATATTAAGTTATTCTCCTGCAGATATGGTATTACAACGTTCCACACACTAAGCTTGCTGAAGTTAAGGGGCACCAGAATTGGGTGAAAGTTACAGGCGAGTACCTTACTTTTCCTGGTGGTGGAACTCAATTCAAGCATGGGGCGCTTCATTACATTGACTTCATACAAGAGGTAAAATATATATTATTTTTTTGGTTCAAAGTTGACTTTTATTTTGTTGCTCTTAATTTTAATGCATGCATATATATATATATATATATATATATATATATATATATATATATATATATATATATAGGGTATAGATCATTTTACACCAGAAGTCATTTTATCACTTATATCTAAGGGCTCTAATTTTTTAGTAATATGTTACACTCTTAATATTGTCCGTTGATCTCACTTATATCTAAGCGCTCTAATTTTTGCCATGTCTTCTATAAATTGATATTACATGTTCAGTAACAATTGCAGTATCCACCAATCCCATTCTATCTCCCTCCGAGCAAATTTCTCATCCAATATCTAAGTTTCCATCTCTCTGCTTATTTCTTTATCCCTCCAATTATGTTTTTAATTCAAACACAATTTTAAGAGAAATGAAACAAAAAAGAAAAAGGACGATCAGGACACTGTTGGTGTATATGCCACAAACGTCCTTATGACTTGTATGTGCGCAAGTATTTAGGATGCATGCTTTCAGACTTTATGATTAATATATACTACGTAGACTACTTAATCCCTAAATTGGCATGTATCTTAAAAAGGAAATATCATTTCACTTTGTTAGCCTCTAGAAAACCTTTTTTATTATTAGAATAGAGAATTTAAAAAAAAAAAACTGTTATGGCAACTCCACCCTGTAGAAGGCACAATCTTGTCTAAGCTTATGGGAGGCAGCTCATGGGTAAACTGGTATGAAATTCACTTGTATAACTTTTCACTTTAATATGATACCCAGAGCAAAGAAATCATTTGATGCTATCTTGACATGATTATGATTCTTTTTTAATGTATGGGCTAGGTTTTAGACCTGAATTGGTTGGAATTGCATATATAGTCAACACTGTGCTGGCAAAGAAACAAATAATAAACAAGATACAGAAATGGCAGCAAAACTACGGTGTTTGAATAGGCTTAAAAGTTCTACAATGACCTTCCGTGCCAACTGTCATTAGAGGAAATTAAGCTACAGAAGATGAAAACATGGCCGGGAGAAATCCAAATATGTAGGAACTTTATGTAAGTGGTGCACTGCGAGACAACCAAAACTTAAAATAATACATATATAGCTACATCACACGATATTCTACAAACGAGCTTTAGAACAATAGGAGAGTCATACTACATAGTATAGTATCAGGAGAAATCTTTATGCTTTCATCCTAAAATTGCTCTAGGTTTTTATAATTTGTTTACTTGATGTTTTTGAATGTTGTACCTGATAAAGCTCTGATGATTCAGTCTGTACCTGACGTTGCTTGGGGCAAACGCACACGTGTTATATTAGACGTTGGATGTGGTGTTGCCAGCTTTGGAGGGTTTCTCTTTGAAAGAGATGTACTTGCAATGTCATTTGCACCAAAGGATGAACATGAAGCCCAGGTACAATTTGCACTTGAAAGAGGGATTCCTGCTATTTCTGCTGTGATGGGCACAAAGAGGCTTCCCTTCCCTGGGAAAGTATTTGATGTAGTCCATTGTGCAAGATGTAGAGTTCCATGGCATATAGAAGGTATTATGGTTACATAACTTTTATTTTATTGATTAGATGAATTCATTATATAAATTTTTTTAAACCTGATTCATTTAGGCATTTAGATTTTAAGATAACATATAAATTGTACTGACATAAAATACATGTAAATGCAACTGTGTTTATTTTGGAGGCTTTTATTTTATTTTACTTATTTATTTATTGATTTGATGGCTATATTTGAGGCTTATTTTATAATATTATTATTGTAAAACTGCAGGTGGAAAACTTCTTTTGGAGCTGAATAGAGTATTGCGACCTGGCGGTTTCTTTGTATGGTCTGCTACTCCTATTTATCAGAAGCTTCCTGAAGATGTTGAAATCTGGAATGGTAGGTTATAACTAAACTAATGTGTGCCTCTTTTATGCATTTTAATGTAGGTTTATTGATCCTGACATTTTATGAATTCATTTGCAGCCATGAAGGCATTAACAAAAGCAATATGCTGGGAACTTGTATCCATCAACAAGGACCGTGTTAATGGAGTTGGTGTAGCCATATACAAGAAGCCAACTTCTAATGAGTGCTATGAGAAACGTTCTAAGAATGAGCCTCCACTTTGTCAAGACTCTGATGATCCAAATGCAGCATGGTATGTCTTCCTGAACTGAGACACTGGTGCTTTTTTAATCAAATACGAAAACAGAAAAAGAAAAAGTTTTTGACCGAGTTAATGCTGAACTCATCTTTGACTTGTAAAACAAAGCTGCATATTTGTTTTTTATCGTTCCCTCCCTCCCTTTTCTGAAGCAAAGAATATTTGTATAAAGCATATATGTATAAAATGAAACAGCACTTTTGGTACAGTTGGAGGAATATAGTTATTTCTGCTACAAATAAACCATGTTTGCGCTATGATGTTTATCTGCTAAAGTTGCAATAACACTGTACTATTATAACATATTCATGCAATCTGATCTCTTTGGTGTAACAGGAATGTTAAATTGCAAGCTTGCATACACAAAGCGCCGGTTAGTTCAACAG
The DNA here is from genome assembly GCA_032173675.1 of Gastrolobium villosum. Lineage (NCBI taxonomy): Eukaryota > Viridiplantae > Streptophyta > Magnoliopsida > Fabales > Fabaceae > Gastrolobium > Gastrolobium villosum. Next base: position 13,353 of record JAVKPL010013707.1, on the reverse strand, counting down.
AACGCGGGTCACAATGGCCAGAGCAATGGCCAGCAAGACTGACCAAAGTACCTTATTGGTTGTCGAGTTCCCAAGTTGGAGTTTATGGAAAGCCTGCCCCTGAAGATTTTGCTGATGATTATAAACACTGGAAACGCGTAGTTTCCAAATCTTATCTAAACGGGATGGGAATTCAGTGGGCAAATGTACGGAATGTCATGGATATGAACTCTATCTATGGAGGGTGAGCAAAAGTCATTGCTTCAAATGGTACTCTGAATTATATTTACCTGCTATTATGTCCTGTGTTTGACATCTTCACCCCGTTTGTGGTTCCAGATTTGCTGCAGCTTTGAGAGACTTGAAAATTTGGGTCATGAATGTGGTTTCAATAGACTCCCCAGATACTCTTCCCATTATTTATGAACGAGGTCTTTTCGGTATATATCATGATTGGTGCGAATCATTTAGCACCTATCCTAGGTCCTATGATCTCCTCCATGCAGATCATCTGTTTTCAAAGCTTAAGAAAAGGTGCAAATAAGTATTTCATTTTTCAGTTATCACCAGCAAGCTTTTTTTGTGAGCTGATTTGTGTAAAACTAAATGTTACTCTGGTTTTGCTATTGCTTATTGGTCACATAGGTGCAATTTAGCTGGTATAGTGGCTGAGGTTGATCGGATTCTCAGGCCTGAAGGAAAGCTTATTGTCCGTGACACTACTGAGATCATTAACGAGCTTGAGAGCATGGTAAGGTCTATGCAGTGGGAGGTTCGCATGACTTACTCCAAGGATAAGGAGGGCTTGTTATGTGTCCAGAAGTCCAAGTGGCGGCCTAAGGAGTCGGAGACACTTGAGTATGCTATTGTTTAAGCATGGATGAGATACCAAAATTCTTGGGTTTTGGCTGCGCAAATTTATTGTGTTACTGTACTTCCACTATTAGTGATGTATCATGTTAGGAATCCATGTATTCGTCTTTTTTCTTTGGGTATTAATTTTGATATCCTCTATTTATATTTAGAGGTTGATGTCTTTTGCTGTAACACGGTGCCATAGTGTGAAGGAAATTTGATCACATTCTTGCAAATGTAGAGGCCATTGGTTTAAAATCGTTATAATTGAGAATTTGGAACGTACACCACATAACAAATGGTAGTATTTATATAATTGAATATATGGACATGAAAAATATATTATGACTTCAAATATCAAATACAGGCAGCTTATTAGTTCAGGCATGACATTACTTTTTATGGTTGATTTGTCAAACGTTGAGCGCGTTGAAAGGTGTAACGTCTGACAACTTGCAAGGATTAACGACTGTTCCCACATACTAATACGAGACTTTTCAGCGTGCTTTGTCCTCACTCGCACACTTCCCAGGAAAACTTCCCAGAATTGCTCCAAGTCAAGCACGCTTAACTGTGGAGTTCTTCCGATCTGCGCTACCGAAAAGTAGATGCATCTTGTTAGTATAGGTAGTACCAATTAATTCTTATAAGACATTTCCAACTGTACTGTCCCATACCAGCACAGTCTCTGGAATCCCCCTCTTTCCGGTGTTATTCGATTCATTCATGTACCCCCGTCGCTGGAAGCCTGCCAGGAGCCGCTCCTTGTCCGTGCCCTTGCGCACCGGCGATCACTCCCCGCCCTCGTCCGCGCCCGGGATGTTACATGCCCACCAGCTTCCGCCTGGTTCGTCCTCGAACCACACCGTACTGGTTGAGAGGCCCTGCTCTGATACCACTTGTAACGCCTGGCAACTTGCAAGGATTAACGACTGTCCCCACACACTAACACGAGACTTTTCAGCGTGCTTTGTCCTCACTCGCACACTTCCCAGGAGGTCACCCATCCCAGAATTGCTCCAAGTCAAGCACGCTTAACTGTGGAGTTCTTCTGTTTTGAGCTACCGAAAAGTAGATGCATCTTGTTAGTATAGGTAGTACCAATTAATTCTTATAAGACATTCCCAACTGTACTGTCCCATACCAGCACAGTCTCTGGAATCCCTCTCTTTCCGGTGTTATTCGATTCATTCATGTACCCCCGTCGCTGGAAGCCTGCCAGGAGCCGCTCCTTGTTCGTGCCCTTGCGCACCGGCGATCACTCCCCGCCCTCGTCAGCGCCCGGGATGTTACAAAAGGGGTAGTAGATGAGCTTGTCCTCGAAGTACGTCTCCACGGCTATCCCCTCGTTGGAACAGCGTTATCCTTGGGAGTTAGGTGTGTCATTTTTTTTTTTGAATTACACATCTAACATTCTTTCATTCTCATGAAGAGATGGGATTCATATTTTTAAAACTTTTTTCCTTCACTCTCTCATTGATCTCTTCCTCTCATTTAAAAAGACAATTTTGTGTCCTTTAAAATGATACATGCTTTTCCCTTTTAATATATATATATATATATATATATATGGGGAAATCATTTCTACAGCTGCTGTAGGTAAGTTTATCTCCGACTAAGTAAAACTATGTCGTTTTGGTCTAAAAATTAAAAAAAAATACATCGTTTTCCAATATTCAACGTCTTCAACTACAGAGCAGCATTGTTTTCCCCTCTTCCTTCGTCGGTGGTTGCTCTTTCCGAGAATCGTTTTCTCTCATAGTTTTTCTCCTTCGTTCGTGGTTGATCTCCTTCATCGTCGGTAGCCCTTCCCCTCTTCCTTGTTGGGCGTTCTCTGCTCCCTCCACCATTTTCTGGCGCGCCTATGCTCCACCACCGGTAGGGTGGAATTTTTTGATCTCATTGTTACAGTTCGTCAGTGCCCTAATCTATCATGTTGATGTTGTATTCCCTAATCTATCATGTTAATTATTTCATGCTTATTTATGAATTTACTTATTTATTTGCTTTTCTTATTCACTTAATTTTTTTTTAGCTTTTCCCATTGTACCCTGTGATTTAAAGCCTGCTAACATCCTTTTAGATAGAGACTGGGAAGCTCATGTCAGTGATTTTGGGACAGCTCGAATACTTGGTCTTCATCTGCAAGATGGTAGAACTCTTTCCTTCACATTGCAAGGCACAGTTGGCTATTTGGCACCAGGTATTAGCCTTTTATTACATTACTACTCTATTATATAATATAATATATGTTCATGGTGGAATTATAATCTAAATGTATAATTTAGTTCTTCTCGGATTTGTATAGAGAGTGAGTCCTTCTCATTAGATTGTTCAAATTAGCGAAAGTAGCATCAAGAGTTCATGACTTCAATGTTTGTTAATTTTATGTTTGTTGGTTATATTTGTTAGCATATGGGTGTCCTAGAGACAATCTTTTGATTAAATAAAGGACACTAGATGTAGAACTTTGTTTGTCGCAAATAAATGTAAGCACTATTTATTCAGTTTCATATTGTGTCTCGATATTACTGTTAATATTATATGAATGAACTGGATAAACCCCTTGGAATAGAACAGGTATCTCTTGAGTATCTGTGATGAGATCACGATCATGAGGATCCAAGGATATTGCATGTCTATTCCTAATTATATGTTCCTAGTCTAGAGACACTGAGTTTGGGGATCAGCGATCTCGAGTAAAGACTAGTACGACTTATCTACTTGTATATGGATACAAGGTAAAGACCTCATGAGCTGCAGATATGGAGATATCTTAGCTAAAGTCGTGAGTGGATCTATAAGAGTATAGCTCGCACTGAACAGACCCAAAAAGAGACTCTATGAGGAAATCTCACAGATAGTGTCATTAGAGTAATCTCTTTATGTTTGGGTGTGTCTTTCCTTAGACCAGAAGTTATTACCTAGACTGTGTTCTTGAAGGCATGTTTTGATTGTATACCTCGTCTGCCTGAAACATGGAGATTCATAGGTATACTGTTGGGCGTGTCCTTAAAGGGCACAGGGCTAGGGTAATAAGCTGAAGGAATTCGTCAAATCTCTGTGAGAAATTAGGTTATCTGTAAACCGGAGAAATCGGGATGACATTTACAGGGACTCGGGAATCTATGCATAGTAAAAGAGATCATGAGATGATCTGCCTTTAGAGTCAGTAAATTGAAGATTCCCTATTTCGAATAAAGCTTACCCTAAACCGCAGGGGTTGATACATTTCCTTACCCTAGGTTAATGGGAAGATAACAGAGACGAAGGGAAATACATACGGTAACCAAATATGTGCAATAGGTTGATCAAGTCATTAATCTGACTAGTTCTGGGGCAACAAAGCATTGCTAGTGCTCTGTGTTGTCATTAATTGGGTTGTGGGCTTGTTAGGGCCCAAGCCCAGTTATGTCAGTAGCTAAGTTGGACCTAATGGGTCACACACTAACACCTTGTAGTCATGATGGACTAGCTTTAAAGGTATTGGGCCTAATAATGTTAATTAGCCCAAGAAGCTGTTTGGAAGCCCACCTAAATGGGTGGGTGGTGCATGGAGTTTAGTAATGGGCTTGGATAGTCCAAGCCATTACTAATTAATTTAATTAGTTAAATTAATAATCAAATATTTGAATTTCGAATTTTGAATTTGAAATTTGAATTTTGAAATTTGAATTTAGAATTTGAATTTCGAAATTCGAATTTTGAATTTGAAATTTGAAATTTGAAATTTGAATTTTAAAATTTGAATTTGAATTTGAATTTTGAAATTTGAATTTTGAATTTGAAATTTGAAATTTTGAATTTTGAATTTGAATGTTTGAACGTTTGAATTCAAGTGTTTGAATTCGAATTTGAATTGGTTTTGAAAAGTTGTTTCATAACAAAAGGATAAGACAGGATCTTATAGGAGCATATTCCTTGGATGAAGAAGCATCTTTGGAGGCTCTCCCTAGGCTGTTTGGTGCGCCACTTTTAGGTGATAAGAGTGTTATCTTATCACTTAAAACAAACCTCCATTCAGATTTGGTGGTTGAGGGAATCAGTGGGTGAGTTGATTCAAATTTTGAATGCAACTACTCAATGTATTTGGACCCTTACTAGGGCTGAATTATGCGCATGAAAACTATATACTATATGATAGTTTATGAATTTAAGTTTAAATTAATTTGAATTTAAATTCATGTGGATAAGATTGGAGGTTGTTGGCAAAGTTAGTTTTGCAACAGCTCCACCTTATCACACTGTTTCATGCGCAACTTTCAAAGAAATTTGAAAGTTTGTTTTCTTTTTGAATGATTGAATTCCCTCCTCCTCTCCAAAGGGTGCGCATAAATATGACATGTTCCTCACCTTAGGTTTCATTGAAAACCAAGCCAACTCTCCTCCATCTATGCACCATTCTGTAGGGTAGCTCAGTACACCTTTCCAAACAGGATACCTAGCCTCCACCTTCACCACTTGTGCGCATAGCAAGCCTCATTGTGGTGTTCATCTGGTGGCTTTCAAGAAAGAGTTCTTGCATCATAGACGAACGGTGGTGTGGATCACCATTAGAGGGTTTGAACCCTTCAAGCCTGACATCTCATCTCCCTGACTGATCAGGCCAAAACAAGGTAACATCATGCTGTCTTAAAGCATGAATCTATGAGTGCATGTATGTTCCGCAGTAAAATTTTTTGTTTTACACCTTACATGCATCGGCCTTCAAAGGCCAGTTTACTTTCAAGTGGTATCAGAGCCTGGTTGCTTTACCATCGACGGGTGATGGTACCTTGTTTGTGAAAAGAGTCTTTCACGGTCAAAAATCTTTAAAGGGTTAAAGTTTAAATTCTGCATGTGGATTTTGAATCACAAATCCTTTAAAGTGTTAAAGTTTTTATTTTTATGAACATGAAAATTTGATTCTGTGTTCATAAAACATTATGCATCATGGTTTGGTTTCTTTTCTTTATGAAAGTTCTAAAAGGAACACCCTTTTTGAAAGGGTAGATTCGGCCATGGAGGGTACTAAGAGTACCTTGAATGATTTCTTATTTTTCTCCATGAATTGTGTCATGTTTATATGCATGAAATTTTGTGACAAATTTATCATATAGTTACCTATATGATTCGGCCATGTAGGGATATATGGCTACATGCATGGTTTAATTTTGTTTTCTTTAAGAAAGAATTAACAAAATTTGAATTGAAATTGTTTTTAAATTCGGCCAATGAGAAATTTAAGATTATGAGTCTTGATGTTATTTTGATGTTTAAATGTTAAATGTCAAAATACATGTGAAAATGTTATGTGATAATATAATGTTTGTGTTTGCAAGTTTTGAACTTTTCAGGTACAAACAGGAAGGGGATGGTCATGGTGCCCGGACTTGAATTTTTTGAATTTTAAATTTATGTGTAATCGCGCATTTTAATTTACAAGTATATTTGTAATTTAAATTTTGTAATTTTATTCCTCCAAAGTGTTATGGAGTTTCTTTAATTATTTGTAATTAGAGAAATAGGCTAGTGGCGTATAGACGACAAGCGGCCGTTGCTTAAAGAAGCAAAAAGGACAAAAGCGCGAGCACCATGGCTATCTCAATATAAACTGTTTATATGTATGTATGATTAGAACGTCTAGTATGCATAAATTGGGCAAATCGCGTTTGTATGGTTATTATGTTTGTCCAATAACGACTAGTGTATACCGATAGATGTTTGACATAGGTAACGACTAGCATGATAACTTACAATATGCGTTTGATGGGACCTAATTAACCCCAAGATAAAAGGAACCCTTAAAAGGAATAAATAATTAAGCATATGATTATCTCCCACCACCAATGCTACTCAAAACTCTTCTACATAGTGGTGCTCCACAACTCAGTTGGGACCCACTGTTTCGTTGGGCTAGAGTAGTGTTTGAAGTGTAAGACACTTAGGGTGCTGGTTTAATGCTTAACTAAGACATAAGTTGCAGGCACAGCCGGGCTTATGTGCTTAGGGTAATGGTGCTAGGTTGGTTGCATGAGATGCACCACTAAGTGACAAACAGTTGTCAACCTAATGTTAAGAGAGGGTATGAGATACTGTTGATAAAGATCAACCCTTTATTTAAATTAATCTTGCGGTCTCAGACGGAGGTTAAAATAAATAATCGCACTCTTAATCCCACTAAGGTAAAATCTAAAGTAGATTAACCCTAAGTCAAAAGGAAGGGTCATTGACTTAGATAAAATAGTGGGAGGGGCAAATTATTTCAAGTCTTTAATAATTTGCTTTTAACTACATAACCGTATATTAACTAAAACTATCTTTACATCCTTTTCAGCTTATAGTATGACTAATCCACTATCACTGCGTTCAATACTCGATACGAATAAACTGACCGGATCGAATTTTATGGACTGGTATCGGAACCTAAGAATAGTTCTAAGGGCCGAAAAGATTGCCTACGTTTTAGATGCTGTAATACCCGTAGCTCCACGGGTAGGGGAAGAAAGGTTTGCGGAATTTGATTTCGTAACCCACCAACAACACTTGGATGACAATGTGATGGCAGTATGCATCATGTTGGCATCCATGTCGCCTGAACTGCAAAAGCAGCATGAGCATATGGATGCTCCCTCTATTATCGTACATCTCAAGGAGTTGTATGATATTAAAGGCAGACATGAGAGGTATGAGGCCTCAAGAGAACTGTTCTCTTGTAGGATGACTGAGAGCATGTCTGTTGCCAGCCATGTTCTCAAGATGATCGGGCTGATTGAGAAGCTAGGAAACCTAAGCTTCATCATGGATGCCGAGCTAAGTAATGACTTAGTCCTCACCTCACTTCCACCTTCCTTCAGTCAATTCATCATGAATTACAATATGCATGGGATGCAAGTGAGCTTGCCTGAGTTGTTAAGCATGTTAACAACAGCTGAAGTGTCTATCAAGAAGGATAGGACACAGGCTCTTTTGATTGGTGGGCCTAGCAAGGCCAAGGGAAAGGGTAAGGAGCCTGCAAAAGGTGACCCCCTTAAGCCCAAAGGAAAATCCAAGAAGAAGAAGGGCAAGAAGAATGGTAAGAAGGCACCTAAGGACAAGGGTGATGCTGAGTGCTTCCATTGTGGCAAGAAAGGCCACTGGAAGAGGAATTGTCCAGACTACCTGAACAATGTGAAGGACAAGAAGCATGGTGATGCTTCTGCCTCAGGTATTTTCATGATTGAGATAAATTATTCTTATGCTAATCCATCCTCATGGGTATTAGATACCGGATGTGGTTCTCATATCTGCAATATGTTGCAGGTACTTAGGAGCCCAAGGAGATTGGATAGAAACGAGGTGGATCTCCGCGTTGGTAATGGAGCAAGAGTTGCTGCTCATTCAGTTGGAGATGCTGACCTTATTTTGCCTACGGGCCTTTTATTGCATTTGAATAATTGTCTTTATGTTCCGCAAATTTCTAGAAACATTATTTCAATTTCTTGTTTAGAACAAGATGGATATACTTTCAGCATTAGGGATGGTACTTTTTCTATCATTTTGAATGATATGGTTTACGGTACTGCTTCTTTAATAAATGGATTGTATGTGTTGGAAATGTGAAATGAAGTGCTCAATATAGATGTGAAACGACCTAGGACGGATAATCAATCTTATCTTTGGCACTGTAGACTAGGGCACATAAATGAAACAAGATTGTCTAGGATGCATAGAGATGGATACCTGGACTCCATGGATTTGGAATCCTATGGACAGTGTGCATCTTGTCTAGCTGGGAAAATGATTCAACAAAAGCCCAAAGGGCTTGAGAGTCATAGGGCTAGTGAGTTATTAGAACTCATTCATACTGATGTATGTGGCCCAATGTCTATTGAGGCTAGAGGTGGATATTCTTATTTCATTACCTTTACAGATGACAAATCAAGATTTGGGTATATATATCTAATGAGATATAAATCTGAAGCTTTTGAAAAGTTCAAAGAGTTTAGGAATGAGGTGGAGAAACAGCGTGGCAAGATGATTAAGACATTACGATCAGATCGTGGTGGTGAATATTTGATCCACGAGTTTCAGGGTTATCTGAGAGAAAATGGAATTCTCTCACAATTTACCGCTCCTTACACACCACACCAAAACGGTGTCTCCGAAAGGAGAAACATGACCTTGTTAGACATGGTTAGGTCTATGATGAGTGAGACTCAACTTCCAAAATCGTTTTGGGGATATGCCTTAGACACAGCGGCATACCTTCTAAATAGGGTACCGTCTAAATCTGTTCAGACCACACCATATGAGATATGGAGTGGTAAGAGACCCAACCTGAGTTACCTCAGGATATGGGGATCGCCAGCTTATGTCAAAGCGTTGACATCAGACAAGCTTAGTGCTAAGAGTACTAAATGTCTATTTGTGGGGTATCCTAAAGGTACTAAGGGATACTACTTCTACTCCATGGAAGAACACAAAGTGTTTGTGTCAAAGAATGCTGAGTTCCTTGAGAAGGATTTGATCTCTCAAGGAGGCAGTGGGAGTAAGATTGATCTTGAAGAAGTGCAAGATCCACAAGAACAGATTGAGGAACCCGAGTGTGCTCCGCAGGCGACGTTCTCCAATGGAGAAGTAAACACACAACTCCGTAGATCTACGAGGGTCATCCATCCACCTGAAAGGTACGGGTTTGTGATTGAGAATCAGCAAACTGTTGAGGATGATGAACCAAGTAACTACGAGGAGGCGGTCAAAGATGTTGACTCCTCAAAATGGCTTGAAGCCATGGAATCTGAAATGGATTCGATGTATCAGAACAAGGTATGGACCTTAGTTCCTAAACCACAAGGAATAGTTCCTATTGGTAATAAATGGGTCTTTAAAAGAAAGACTGATGCAGATGGCAACGTTCAGACCTACAAAGCTAGGTTGGTGGCGAAAGGGTATCGTCAAAGACAAGGAGTTGACTATGATGAAACTTTTTCACCAGTTGCCATGATCAAATCTATTAGGATCATGCTTGCAATAGCAGCATACCACGACTATGAAATTTGGCAAATGGATGTCAAGACCGCCTTCTTGAATGGGTTCTTGAAGGAGGAAGTGTACATGACACAACCTGAAGGCTTTGAAAACAAAGATCAGGAGCATATGGTATGCAAACTACAAAGGTCAATATATGGGCTAAAACAAGCATCAAGGAGTTGGAATATACGTTTTGATGAAGTCGTTAAGAGTAACGGTTTTATCAAGAACGAGGATGAACCTTGTGTTTACAGAAAGGTTAGTGGGAGTAATGTCGTTTTCCTAGTGCTTTATGTAGATGACATATTGCTAATAGGAAATGACATCCCCACATTAAAAATAACGAAAGAGTGGCTTTCAGAAAACTTTACCACGAAGGATTTGGGAGAGGCAGCCTTTATACTCGGTATAAAGATCTATAGAGATAGATCCAAGAGGCTGCTGGGTTTATCTCAATCCACGTACGTTGACAAGATGCTAAAGAGGTTTAGCATGGAAGGATCGAAAAGGGGTTTTCTTCCTGTCAGTCATGGGGTACACCTATCAAGGGCTATGTGTCCTAAGTCACAGCCTGAGAAGGATCGCATGAGTGGAATTCCATACGCTTCGGCTATTGGATCCATCATGTATGCCATGATATGTACGAGACCAGATGTCTCATATGCTTTAAGCATTACGAGCAGATACCAGTCAGACCCTGGAGAGGGTCACTGGACGGCAGTCAAAACCATCCTTAAATACTTAAGAAGAACTAAGGATGCGTTTCTGGTCTATGGTGGGGTTAATGAGTTAACAGTGAAAGGGTTCACTGATGCCAGCTTTCAGAGTGACAAAGATGACTGCAAGTCACAGTCAGGATTCGTATTCACCTTAAATGGTGGGGCAGTGTCTTGGAAAAGTTCCAAGCAGGAGACAACAGCAGACTCAACGACAGAGGCTGAATACATAGCTGCTTCAGAAGCAGCTAAGGAGGCAGTGTGGATCAAGAAGTTCATAAATGAACTAAGGGTGGTTCCGAGCGTGGATGAGCCCATACAGTTGCTTTGCGACAACACTGGAGCCATTGCGCAGTCAAAGGAACCTAGGTCTCATCAAAGATCTAAACACGTGCTCAGCAGATATCATTTGATTAGAGAAATCATTGATAGGAATGATGTAAAAATGGATTATGTTCCCACAGACGATAACCTGGCCGATTCTCTGACAAAGGCTGTTTCTCAGAGAAAACATGATAGTCATTATGAGGCTTTGGGCATACGACTTAGGTCTGATTGGCTCTAGGCCAAGTGGGAGCTTGTTAGCATATGGGTGTCCTAGAGACAATCTTTTGATTAAATAAAGGACACTAGATGTAGAACTTTGTTTGTCGCAAATAAATGTAAGCACTATTTATTCAGTTTCATATTGTGTCTCGATATTACTGTTAATATTATATGAATGAACTGGATAAATCCCTTGGAATAGAATAGGTATCTCTTGAGTATCTGTGATGAGATCACGATCATGAGGATTCAAGGATATTGCATGTCTATTCCTAATTATATGTTCCTAGTCTAGAGACACTGAGTTTGGGGATCAGTGATCTCGAGTAAAGACTAGTACGACTTATCTACTTGTATATGGATACAAGGTAAAGACCTCATGAGCTGCAGATATGGAGATATCTTAGCTAAAGTCGTGGGTGGATCTATAAGAGTATAGCTCGCACTGAACAGACCCAAAAAGAGACTCTATGAGGAAATCTCACAGATAGTGTCATTAGAGTAATCTCTTTATGTTTGGGTGTGTCTTTCCTTAGACCAGAAGTTATTACCTAGACTGTGTTCTTGAAGGCATGTTTTGATTGTATACCTCGTCTGCCTGAAACATGGAGACTCATAGGTATACCGTTGGGCGTGTCCTTAAAGGGCACAGGGCTAGGGTGATAAGTTGAAGGAATTCGTCAAATCTCTGTTAGAGATTAGGTTATCTGTAAACCGGAGAAATCGGGATGACATTTACAGGGACTCGGGAATCTATGCATAGTAAAAGAGATCATGAGATGATCTGCCTTTAGAGTCAGTAAATTGAAGATTCCCTATTTCGAATAAAGCTTACCCTAAACCGCAGGGGTTGATACATTTCCTTACCCTAGGTTAATGGGAAGATAACCGAGACAAAGGGAAATACATACGGTAACCAAATATGTGCAATAGGTTGATCAAGTCATTAATCTGACTAGTTCTGGGGCAACAAAGCATTGCTAGTGCTCTGTGTTGTCATTAATTGGGTTGTGGGCTTGTTAGGGCCCAAGCCCAGTTATGTCAGTAGCTAAGTTGGACCTAATGGGTCACACACTAACACCTTGTAGTCATGATGGACTAGCTTTAAAGGTATTGGGCCTAATAATGTTAATTAGCCCAAGAAGCTGTTTGGAAGCCCACCTAAATGGGTGGGTGGTGCATGGAGTTTAGTAATGGGCTTGGATAGTCCAAGCCATTACTAATTAATTTAATTAGTTAAATTAATAATCAAATATTTGAATTTCGAATTTTGAATTTGAAATTTGAATTTTGAAATTTGAATGAAATTTGAATTTAGAATTTGAATTTCGAAATTTGAATTTTAAAATTTGAATTTGAATTTGAATTTTGAAATTCGAATTTTGAATTTGAAATTTGAAATTTTGAGTTGGAATTTTGAATTTGAATGTTTGAACGTTTGAATTCAAGTGTTTGAATTCGAATTTGAATTGGTTTTGAAAAGTTGTTTCATAACAAAAGGATAAGACAGGATCTTATTGGAGCATATTCCTTGGATGAAGAAGCATCTTTGGAGGCTCTCCCTAGGCTGTTTGGTGCGCGACTTTTAGGTGATAAGAGTGTTATCTTATCACTTAAAACAAACCTCCATTCAGATTTGGTGGTTGAGGGAATCAGTGGGTGAGTTGATTCAAATTTTGAATGCAACTACTCAATGTATTTGGACCCTTACTAGGGCTGAATTATGCGCATGAAAACTATATACTATATGATAGTTTATGAATTTAAGTTTAAATTAATTTGAATTTAAATTCATGTGGATAAGATTGGAGGTTGTTGGCAAAGTTAGTTTTGCAACAGCTCCAACTTATCACACTGTTTCATGCGCAACTTTCAAAGAAATTTGAAAGTTTGTTTTCATTTTGAATGATTGAATTCCCTCCTCCTCTCCAAAGGGTGCGCATAAATATGACATGTTCCTCACCTTAGGTTTCATTGAAAACCAAGCCAACTCTCCTCCATCTATGCACCATTCTGTAGGGTAGCTCAGTATACCTTTCCAAACAGGATACCTAGCCTCCACCTTCACCACTTGTGCGCATAGCAAGCCTCATTGTGGTGTTCATCTGGTGGCTTTCAAGAAAGAAGTTCTGCATCATAGACGAACGGTGGTGTGGATCACCATTAGAGGGTTTTGAACCCTTCAAGCCTGACATCTCATCTCCCTGACTGATCAGGCCAAAACAAGGTAACATCATGCTGTCTTAAAGCATGAATCTATGAGTGC